>KK120579.1:480178-504416 GCA_000611955.2 Stegodyphus mimosarum | reverse complement strand
CGTCGTGTGTAACTTATGCAAACAGTTTCAGGATACTGGATCCATCAAGAGAAATCTGAACAAGTTCGTCCAACAGCCACGACGGCCAGAAAAGGTCGCTGTTTGTCCATTTTACTGAGGCGTAGCAGAGAGGCTACAGCTTCTCAGCTCTCTAGGACCCTGTATGCAGCCACAGGAACCCGTGTAACAAGGGTGACTGTTCCCTAAAGACTGAATGAGAGAGGGTTGTTTGCTAGAAGACCGGCTGTTTGCGTCCCGCTCACGTCTACGGACAGGAGAGTCCGATTAGCATGGTGCAGGTATCATTGTGATTGCAGTACGGAACAATGGGTGACCGTTCTGCGCTACCTGTCTATTAACCCATTTCTTTTGTGTCTTTTGCAACCGCTGTTTCAGACCTTCAGATTACCATGAGTGTTACACATAAACATGTGTGCCAATTATAACTGTTGAATATTTATTTAGTTTGTATTATATCAACTTATGTACACACCAAATTTTATTGAAATCTGTCCAGTAGTTCTGGAGATCGTAGATCAAATATGAAAATTCTCTTAATTTATTTCACCAGTGTATTATAATATATAAATAAAAATTAATTTTGCATAATTTCTCCTCTTAACAAAGTCATAAAATTTTTAATTTTTAATGTATATCAATACCAGTACAACACAAGGGTAATCATAATTGTGGTCAAGTTGTAAGGTTTTAGTTAAACTAACCAAGTTTTATTTTAATTTAAATCTTTCTATCTCCTCTCTGTTTCAACTTCCCGTCAGAAGAAGCGCGCGTTTTCAGCTTATGCTAATTTTGAAGTACAGCCAAGTACTATTTAAACCAGAGGTAGAAACCTCTTAGGTTGAGAGAGCTTTAGTCTCAGATCACGGTCACTCTGCTCAACGTTCGCCTGACCAGCTAGCAGCTAAATTTATAAGCCATAGTGCTTACTACGTGATTGCATATTGAAATAGATTGAAGTGCGCTAGTATTAGTACTTCTTGCTACGCACCAGTTAGTTAGAGGCCAAACTCCGCGATTTGCTCTGCAAAGCAAGTTTAAATACATTTCTATTTTAGGTTTAGTATTAAAATTATTTGATTGTTAAGTTCGACCCGAGTGTGGTCTTTTACTTTCTGTATCTCTCCCGAGTTGGGAACTGTGTAAATAATAGTGATTTAATAAAAGAGGATTTCAAATCCCTTTCACGTGCAGTTATTCGCCAATACAGTGTCTACACCAGAACATAGCGTATTTTCCGCTCCCTGTTCCAGTTCAGGACTTGAGAAGAAGAACCCTTGTAAGTATTCACCATGTTTCCAAAGAGCATGCACAGAACACTCAGTCCTGATAAAGTGTATGCAAATTTCCAAGAGCGTTACGTAAATAGTTTTGGAAATATCCTGCTCGCAAGTTGTAAAAACAACGTTTTGAGATAAATGCAAATAAAGTATAAATTTATGAATAAAGTATTCTATTTTATACTTTCATAAAAAATACATTTTATACATGTAACGATGACTTTTTACCAGTATCGTAATAAATTTTGGAGTGAAACATCAAAAAATGACAAAAATGTGACTTGTTATATATACTTACAGGCCACAAATATCTTCGAAAGAAAAAAAACACAATATTTTCAAATCCACTTAAATAAAAGAAGAAAATCTAAGTGATATTTCTTCCCGATGGGTTTGAGTCGGAAAAGGAATCTTAAAGGCATTCCATTTTCTGAAGAAACGTTTTGAGGAGGAGGACGGTATAGAAGAACCCTTTCGCGACGGCCCATCTGTCTCCACTGGTAAAATCCAACTGCCATTTCGTCTCTTGAATACAAATGCCTATGAAATAAGTTTAAAAAAGACAGTGGAGCTTTGTTCACTGGATGTTTGAAAGGACGCAAAAAACATTTTCTTCTCACTCGGTCTAAAAAGATTTCAACTCGGTTGGAAAAATTTTCTCAGAAATCCAGACACAGATCCATCCAGGATCTTTTTCAGCACAGAGTGATTTCAAGCAAAATTCGGATTGAGTCTAAAAAAAATTTCAAGTCGGTTGGAAACATTCTCTCAGAGATCCAGACACATTCCGGATCCTTTTCAGGACAGAATGATTTGAAACAAAACTCAGATGGAGTCTAAAAAAATGTCAAGTGGGCTGGAAACCATTTTCTCAGAGATTCAGCCAGGATCCAGCACAGAGTAATTTGAAACAAAACTCGGATGGAATCAAAAAAAATTTCAAGTCGGCTGGAAAACGTTTTCTCAGAGATCCAGATGCAGATCCATCCAGGATCCAGGCATATCCATGATCCAGCACACAGTGGTTTGAAGCAAAACTTGGATGAAGTCTAAAAAAATTTCAAGTCGGCTGGAAACAATTTCTCAGAGAAAATCTCTGCTACGTATATTATTTTATATTATATTATATTATATAATATAATATGTTTTTGTTTAATGATATCTTTAGACATCATTCAATTAACTCTTCCTTCTTTTTGTTCGAAGACAACAGATTTACAAACATGTTTTGACATGAGAATAAAAAAGAAGGAAGAGGCTCTGAGAAAAATTTTCCAATAATCCACATTTTCAAAACGAATCATAAAATATATACAATATTCATCATGTTGAAGTTTTGAAGAGAAACGATGGATCGCTTATCATAAATTAGGTACATAGTTTCGAATAGGATCAAAATATATACTGTTCATGTCAGAAGAGAAATGATGAGTCACATTTTCGAAAAGAATCATAAAATATAGAATAGACAAAATGTAGACGTTTTGAAAACATCGGTTATAATAATCTAGGTTTCCAAAAGAATCGTAAAATATATAGTAGTCATTAATAAACATCTCACCTTCTAAAAGAAACATAAAAATATATTCAATTTTATAAAAATATATCCAAAACCATTTTGAATGGAAAACGATTCATAAATACCTTACCTGCTATGAAGAACACTTTATCCAGGATCATTCTCAAGCGAAACAGGACATTCCGAAGTCTCTTTCTCAATCCTTCATTCAGGTTTCATTAAAAAATATTCCTTACAACAGCGTGCATAATTCTTAAAATCCATCATCGTTTCTATCCGTTCGGTTTTAATTAATCTTTGTAACATCGTGCAGGAAGATAGGAAGGTTTATCGAGATGTAAGGCATCTACAAGAGCACGTAGCTATCTGAACTCTAAACTGAAAGTTCGAATACTTTTATACAGAACTCCGAGATGATTGTGAAAGAAATAGTCGAGTCTGATTGGGTTAGAAAATTTTTCTGAGATAAAAATCTCTGGCTAAAGGCTAAAAAAAACAACTTTTTGTTTAAAAAATGATGTCTCACTTTTACATGTTCCCGTAAGTTCACATTGAAAAGTGAGACATTTTAGAGAAAACTTTTTTTTGTTTTAAGATGAGACATCGTTCTAAAGAAAAAGTTTCTTTTTTTTTAGTTGTTAGAAACTGGCTAAAATGAACTTGTGCTTATCTATTTAAGCAATCCCACTTTCGCTTCAGATCAGCGCGTGTTGATGAAGATGCAACATTTCCCCAACCTGTTCGTCATAGTAGATAACATGTAGATGATCCCTATAAATAATACTCTTCGACAGGGTTGTTGGAAATTGTGATTCTATCATATTGGATGAATCAATGTTCTATTAGGTCAAAAGCTTCCTCATCTTCCATAATGTTGTTTGAATTGGGCATGGAAATCACCTTAACGATACGGTTTCATCTCAGTCGGTCTAAAACATTTTAAGTTGGCTGGAAAACGTTAAAGAAAATGGATCCATCCACGATTCAGACACATCCAGGACAGAGTGATTTGAAACAAAACTCGGATTAAGTCTAAAAAAATTTCAAGTCGGCTGTAAAAAATTTTCTCAAAGATTCATCGAGGGTCCAGACACATCCAGGATTCTTTCCAGGACAGATGGATTGGTTATCATAATTTCGGAACACATTTTCGAAAAGAATATATGTAATAGTCAAAATATAGAATGATCATGTTCGAAGAGAAACGATGAGCCAGATTTTCGAAAAGAATATACAGAACAGTAAAAAATTTAGAAGTTTTGAAGAGATCGGTTATAACAATCTAGGTTTCGAAAAGAATCGTAAAATATATTGTAGTCATTCATAAATATCTCATCTTCCAAAAGAATCATAAAAATATATTCAATTCCAAAACCATTTTGAAGGAAAAACAATAGAAATATCTTACCTGCTATGAAGAATCCACGATGTTCAAGAGCACTCTGAGCGAAACTGGGACAGATCAAGAAAGAAAGCGATCCACCCTACCAATTTTAATACGTTTGAATAGGGAAACCTCATCTTCAGAATCATGATAATCCCTTTCTTATTGTTTATCCAGGAGACTCCAAAACGGCAGAGTCTGTTTCTCAATCCTTGATTCAGGTTTCATTGAAAAATATTCTTTACAACATCGTGTATAATTTATCATCGTTTCTATTCATTCAGTTTCAATTTATCTCTGTAACATCGTGCATGAAGACAGGAAGGCTTATCGATATGTAAGGCATCTACAAGAGCACGTAGCTATCTGGACTCTAAACTGAAAGCTGGAATACTTTTATAGAGAACGGTGAGATAATTGGGAAAGAAATAGTCGAATCTGATTGGGTTAGAAAATTTTTCTTAAATAAAATCTCTGGCTAAGAGCTAAAAAAAAAGAAAACTTTTTGTTTGAAAAATGTCTTACTTTTAAAAGTAAGACATCATTTTTTAAAGATAATGTTTTTTTATAAGTTGTTACAAATTTTTCCTCTAAGCTCTGAGAAATTTTTCCTACTCGTTACGACATGACAAATTGGTTAATATGAACTTGCGCTTATCTATTTAAGCAATACCAGTTTCCCTTCAGATCAGTGCGTGCTGTTGAAGATGCAACATCTCCCCAATCTCGTCGTCATAGTAGATAAGATGTGGATGATCTCTACAAAGAATATTCTTCGACATGGTTGTTGGAAATTGTGATTGCATCATATTGGATTAATAAAAAACCCTCATGGCCTCATAACGGATCTCTATAAAGAATACTTTTCCACATGGAATGGTGTTGCTATTTGTTTCAAATCACTCTATTGAAGAAGTAGGTTCTTTTGAGAAATCTAAAAATATTTTCCTTCTCACTCGGTCGTTCAGAGATCCGTTTCAAACCCTATCGACTTGTTTCAAACAACATCGTTGAGGTTTGTGCAGGTTTGAAACATTTGGTTGGTGACACATTAGGTATTTTTGAATAGCAGACCTTCACCTCTCGGTGCTGACCATACGAATAAGGCGAAAGTTTTTCACGAAACGTTGATAGAAAAAAATTACATGGTAGAAAATTCAGTGGAGAAGACACAAAAAGACACACTGTAGGTCTTAATCCAAAAGGTATTAAGTTAGGATGTATTGTATAACATAATATACCTACAGATTTTTTTTCAGACTGGTAATAAAAATAGTTTCCAGCCTCATCCAAAATGATCCTCCTTATTAACTTACAGGAAGAAGACACGTTTTGTGTCTTACTCATGCGTGTTTTAGATTTCTCCCGTTTCAGTATGATTAGAGAAGCAGTTTGCCGTTTCGCTTCAGATCGGTGATTTCTCATAGCAGACTTCGTGAACGGTTCCCCCGGTTCGCGTGACATCTTTGGACTTAGCATTCCATATTTTAGAACGTCAGTGAGCCGAATACATCATAGTGTGAGTGGTTTCTGTTGTTTTTCGCGTTACAGCTTTGACATTTTGATGACATATTTCAGGACTTCTGTAGATTATAGTCAATTCTGAAAACATAACTGTAGTCCTGAGTAGGAACAAGGAGCTTACTAAAAGCTATGTTCGTGCGTGTGTAGAAGGTACAACGAAGATGAGGAGGGTTCAAATTACCCTTTATTTGCTTATCGATTTCACAAACGTTCCCGAACTTCGGGATACAAAGAACTACCACTTGTGGTCTGAACGTAAAAGAATATAAGACTACTAACCAAGTAAAATTTAAATAAGAGCTACGTTTAATATTTACACAGATGATTAGCACTAAGACTGGCCTTTTAAATTACTACGTTTCTAAAATTGTAAAATTGTTGTAATTGTTTGTAAAAATGTTTGTCCGCAAACTGCGGAAAACTACAATACGTAATAACTTTCAAGAAGGTTAACCTCTGACCTTAAAGGCGGACAGTAACTGATAGCAAGCTCGTGTAAAGACTCTTAGCAAGAGGTCTCTCTCTCCTTCCTTCTACTCTCTTCGCAAAAAGCCACAACTTAAATACTTAAGCGTTAGCAAGTACAATTTTCATAAACATATTCACGCCTTAATTCTGACAGGACGTTTAAAATAGGAGATGATAGTAAACTTTTAAAATAAAATAAACGTTGGTTAAACTTGAGATTCTTACATAGTATTTCCCGCCAGAGTTAATAAGTTTGAAACTAACGTCTAAACGACCTTGTTGAAAACTTTTAATTCTAAGTCTAACGCGAGGCCAATCTTTCACAAAACCTCCTCACTAAAACTATCTAACCTAGAAATTATGTAAAATGCAGTTTTACAATGTTTTCTCCAGGGACAATTATTCTTCATCTGTTATATTACCTAAAGAGAGGAATTTCTTGACTCTTATCGCCTTCCAGAGATCTGGAAGGAAAACTAGTTTAATCAATTTGTCAAGTAATTTACACGGCAAGTAACATGAACACATATATTTTTTTCTTTTAAAACTCCATTCTTATTGCATTGATACCATTATTTAATTATCTCCCCATGCTCTCTGACCTGTGTTGTAAAGACAGAAACACCAAACACGGGCCTGTCTATGTACAGGTGTTCAACACTACCGCCTACAATCAAAATACTAAAAATTCAACATAACAAGACCTCAGAACACATCTTACATTCATCTCTAAACCCTGAGGTACTATTCTAAAATAAGTGGCTAACTCTGCAGTATAGCGTCAGAGAGCCTAACTACATTCATTCGTTCCAAATTTAGCACATATTCACCGTGCGTTAAGTTGCATTTATACAGTCACATTCTTTTAAATCAGCGGTTTTAAACTTTTACATTCATATAATGCTTTCACATTTAACACATCAGTGTACTTCTTACATTTTAACGAAACAGGTAACGTGTGTATAAGAACATATTAACATGCCGTTAGTTCTACACATCGGAAAACATAAAATTAATTTTCTCCTATTGAAAGCAAGTGCTGTTTCTTTTACATTTCACCATTCGTTCAGACTAAAATGTCTTTTCTTAACAGAATCTTTTAAACAAAGCTTTATATAATATTTTTAGAATGTTCTTAAGGTACGTTTCTTATGTAGTTATAAAATCTTTTACAATATTGAAGTATTTACACTTGACTATTATCCCCTTCGCGCCGATTGTCACGTCTACGTGCCAGCAACGAACACACTCACTTCCCGGCCGACACGCAGGCGTGCCAGAGCGTTTTCCCGTTTAGTCCCGACTGTCACGTATTTGTGCCAGTGTCCTGGAACGTTTTAAAATTATAACTTCTGCCACAAGATGGCACTGTATGTCCATATGGTTTCAGATACATGTACATTAGACCTTCTACTCGAAATGAGAGAAGCATGACTCACATACACGTGTTTTTGATTATATAAACAAAAGGGGAAATAAATGTTTCCGAATCGCGTGCTTTATGACGTCTCTTTAAATTCGCACGTGGTAGTTGTTTATTGTAAGTAGAGAAGTTTTATTTTCGCTAAAGCGTTGGGTATTTCGGTTTGCAGTTCAGTTTTTAGAAAATAATTAGATCTTGTTAGACGTAAATTCCTTCTGTTTTTACCGTTGCAATGTCGAAGCGTTGAAAATATTTAACAGAGCATGAAATAGCAGAAATGATGCAAAATATTTCAGATATTGACTCTGAAACAGATTCTGATAGTAGTGATAGTGATACTATGATATATTCTGATCATAAAGAATCTGGCGAATCTAATGATGATGAGGACATTTCGGACATATGTATGCCGAGTACGTCGAAAGCAAGTACTCCTCCATGGTCATCCACAATAGAAAATTTTTCGGAATTACCGCTCCGTCATTATTCAGTACCCATCTTTCAGAAAAACTCTTAAATGGTATAAGAAGCTTTTCTTCAATATCATGGATATGGCTGTATTTAATGCCAATACTCTTTTCAACAAAAAAAGTAAAAAAAATCATCCTCTCCTGAATTATCGGCTTAATTTAGTTAATCAAATTATTTATCGGTATTCCTCTAAAAGCACCAATGTTAATATCACACCAAGATCAGCAGAATCATTAAATCCGCTCAGATTAACTGAAAGACATTTTCCAAAACTTTGTTCAGAAGAGACTGATAAGAAAACGAGACGACGATGCTTCGTTTGTTCACATTCCCGGAAAAATCCTCCAAAACGGCAAATGAGTTATTACGAGTGCAAGGAATGTAACGTAGGACTCTGTGTAGATCCCTGTTTTCAAATTTTTCATACGAAAAGAGAATTTTAAGTAATATATTTAGTTTTCGGATGTATAATGTTAAAAGTCATAAAATGGTGAGTAATGAAAAAAATGTGTAAAATATGCATTTAAACAAGAAATAAGGTAATTAAAGTATATATAAAAATATCTATGAAGCCGTTTAAATACTCTATAGAGAATTATTAAACAATGCGTTGATACTTCGGAAATTTCATGGATTTAGGCTTAATAGCAAAAAAGCCCCCGGCCCTGGACGGACGCTCGCGTAAGACACTGCCGGCCTCCGCGATAAGCGCGCGTTTGAGCTACCCGGCGCGAAGGGGTTATACAATAACATTAGATTACTCGCAAGTGATTGAAAAACATAGTAACAAATAGGTAAAACTCATTTTTCGCCTTTTTGGGCGATAAAGGTAGACCTCACATGAGGTAAAACTTCTTAAATTCTGCCACTTGTAGTAAGAACGAAAATTAACTCAAAGTTTCAAAGTAACATAAAGTTTCACTTATCTTTTTGATATTCAGACATCCGTTTAGCCGCTCACTCCTGGAAGGTAGCAAAGGCCATGGTTTGATTGATTCACCACCTTCTCCGGGTCCGACCCTCAGTTTCATCCTCAGTCTGTTTCCTTTTTAGGCGTGCCTGATGCTTTCTGAAAAACTTCTTCCTCTCCGTTGGTTGATTTCTGGATCGCTTAATAGGTGCTGTCCTTGGGGACGTCGGGACATTTCTCGTCGGTTGTTGTCGAGATTTGGCGGTTTGCTGTTCCAGCTTTTGTTCCCTTGAGTCTGCAGCTGGCTTTCCCTTGTCAATTCTTTGACAGTTGCTGCGTAGACTCCTTCCTGGGGGTTCACTATTTCTTTTCTCACAGGTGTCTTGACTGCGGCCGTTTCTTCTCGCCTTCTTGGTACTGTTAGAATGTCCGTCTTTCCCATGTTAGAGCCGGTCGTGACTTGGTTTTTGGTTTTAGGTCTATCTTCCTTTTCTTGTTATCTCCGGTGTTCAATCAGGGGGCTTTTCTTTTCTTGTTCGTATCTTTACTTGCGGCTGACTCTAGCTGTCATTGTTGTTGTGCCATATGTTCAGATGATGCCTGCCGTGCCGGATCCTGCAAAAGCTCTTTAAATATTCTCATGTTATTTCGATTGTAATACGGCTTAATTTGATCTATATTTGCCGTAATTTTTTCGCCATTCTTGGCTCTTAAAACCACCACTGCGTGGGTTATTTTTTCAACAGAAATCGGTCCTTCAAACCGTGGACAGAACTTGGCCACTTTGTCTTCTGGAGCTGAGGAAAGTCAATGTTTCAGCTTAAGTACTTCATCCCCCACATTATAAGCTACTTCCCGACTTTTCATATCATAATAAAGCTTTCGTTTCCTCTTTGATACTTCCGTGTTTTCTTTTGCCTCCTTTAATTAACTTTTGTATATCGGACATTTGGAATTCAGGACCTTTTTTTGAACATAAAACAATTTGTCCAGTGGAATTATAATCTTCCTGCTTAAAAATAACTCAGCAGGAGTTTTGCCAGTCATGTCGTGTTTGGCGGTTCTAAGAGCGAAAGCATTGACATAGTTATTCCAGCTTTAGGAAAATTTTTAACATAACTATGAATAATTTTAACTATGTTTCTGTTGACCCGTTCCGCTATATTTGATTGCGGCCGATACGGGACCATTTTTAAATGACGTATGCCCAGTTTTTGACACATATCTTCAAAAGTATTGTTGTAAACTGAGGGCCAATATCGGATATAACTTTTAAGACGCCCCGTATTTTAAAATATATTTATTTAAAATAGAATCAGTAACTAATTTCGCAGAGGCTCCATTTAGGTGAACAATCTCGGTCCATTTGCTAAAATGGTCAACCATAACAAGGAGATATCGACTTTTATTTAACTGACTTTTCGGGAAAGGGCCCAATAAATCGACGCCAATAATTTCATTCGGAAATTCTGATTTAATATTATTTAGAAACCAGGCCGGGCGGTAATTAACATAATTAACTACCTGGCATGTTGGGCAAAACTGGACATACGCCCTTGTTAACTTTTGCAGTTCAAGAAAATAAACTGCTTCGCGTACGCGTTGGATTATTTTCCGAATACCACCATGAGCTGCCAGGGGCGAATCGTGCAATTCGTGTAGTATATTTAATCTAAGACTAGCTGGGATAACAGGTCGTATTTCATTGTTATTATTTGTAATTTTCGTATAAAATAATAGAGCATCTGTCAGTTCGTAATGGGCCGCCCTATTTCTTATCGCGACAATATCTTGGTGGCTAAAGTTTTCAGGATGTCTTAAATAATCATATATATTTTTAAATTCCGGATCCTTGCCGAGTTCCGTTATTACGGTCTCATAGAAATCTATCATCTGGGATGTGAGCATTGCCATTTTAACACTATTCCCTTCTTCATCTAACTTGATTCTTGATAGGTCATCTGCTATGACATTTTCCTTTACAGGCGTGTGTTTAATTATCAGATTATATTCTTTTCATTTAAGAGCCCATCATATTAATCTCGGCGATAGATTCTTTCCTGCATGTAATCTAGAGACCGCCGCATGATCAAAGTAGACCGTTACTGGAGAACTTCCAAAATAGACCCTGAACTTCTGTGCTGCTAACAGAACTGCAAGTGTTTCCCTTTCTGTTGCTGAATAATTTCTTTGAGTATCGTTTAAAGTTCGACTAAAGAAGGCCACGGGCTGCCCATTTTGGGAAAAAACTGCCCCTACTGCATAATCCGAGGCATCGGCTGCGATTTCTAAATTTTTATCATTTTCGGGAAATTTCAAAACGGGGGATATGTTAACGCTTGTTTAATTTTTCAAAAGTGGTGTTAGCTTCAGATGTCCACGAAAATCTTGCCTTTTTTCTTTTTAACTTTAATAGTGGTTCGGCAATTGTGGCAAAATCCTTTATAAAAGACCTATAGTATGAGCAGAGCCCTAGAAAAGAAGCTAGTTTCTTCGCCGTATTAGGCGGCGGATAATTCTGAATTGCAATTATTTTTGATTTGTCAGTTTCGATGCCTTTCTGGGAAATTTTATGCCAGAAATAACGTAAATCCTTTGCCGCAGATTTGCACTTTTCAGCATTAACTTTTAGACCGGCCTCATTTAATAATGAAAATACTTCCTTTAAGTCTTTAATGTGTTGTTCTAAATTATCACTAGTAACAATAATGTCATCCAAATAGATAAAAGCGTTTTTCCCGAGGACGGGTCTTAAAACAATGTCCATACAACGTTGAAATGTTGCTGGCGTGCCTGACAGGCCTAACAGCATACGCAAAAAGGCATGAGTGCCAGACTTAGTTATGAAAGCAGTCTTTGGTACATCTTCAGGTTTTACGCCTATTTGAAAATACCCAGCTGTTAAATCTAATGTCGTCATATATTTAGTGGAAGTTACGTTTCGCAAGATTTCCTCAATAATGGGTAATGAATAAACCGGATATTTAGTAACGCTATTCAATTTCCGGTAATCAATTGCAAAACGCCACCTTTTTGGGTGTGTAACAGGGTAATCATTATTCTTCTTACATAACACAACCGGGCTCTCGTAACTACCGGAGATGGGCGTGATAATCGTTTTACTTAGCATATCTTTAATATGCCATTCTCTAGTTTTTTCTTTTGATTTATCATAGCGGTAAGCCTTGCGGCGAACTGGCTATGAATCTGCCGTATTTATTTCAGGGTTAGTCACTTGCGTGAATCCGGGAATATCACTGAACAAAGTAGAAAATTCTCTTGCCACTTGGCGTAGTTTTTTTTTTGCTCTTCACTTGGCAGGTGTTCGAGGTATATTGTGGGAAATCCGTTTTTACTTCAGGCACCGGTTTCATTCTTAGCTTAAGAGATGCTTGACTGAAATCTATAGTGTTTCTTCGGACGCTGAAAGAAAATCTATTCCTAAGATTATATTTGCTTGACGATTTCTTACGATGAGGAACATAATTTTTACTTACTCATCCTTAATGCGAATATACAGTGGTACTTTACCTATACATTTACATTTTTCCCCTTGGGCTGCTATAGCCGTCGTATTATCCGAACTGTAGATTCTATATTGACGAAAATAGTTTTTAAAACATTCTTCTTCCACAAAGCTACACTGAGCTCCTGTATCCAGGGGGCGGTGGCTGGAATATCGTTCACTAAGACTTCAATCTTCGGAAGAACTAAATTTTTCACAACAACTGTATTGAGCTTGATGGTAGAGTGATTTTCTTGGCTTTCGGATTTCTGCACCTTTACGTCAGCAGAAATACGTTTCATTTTAAATCTTCTTTCTTCTTTTCCGCGCCTTTCCGCTGGCCTTCAAACTTGTTGTCTGGCTTATTCTTGAACTGTCGACGTTCACTGGTTGTTTTTTAATATTCAGGTTTCTTTGACCACTAATTCGACTTGCTTCCGTAGCCGCGGTCTTGCCTCTGCTGTGGCCTTGACGCACCAAATTGGCTTCGTTGCTCGTATTGGCGTCTTCTTTCAATGTCCGCCGTTCTTTTGCTTTCGAATTGGATCACGAGCTCAAAACATTTTTTCAAAGTCGTCGGATTGCTTAATTCAATAAAGTCTTGTACCTGGGAAAGTAACCTAGGTAAAATGACTTGAATGATTTCCGGATCCGGCTGGCTTCCATACAAAAGCTTAAATAATTGTATTCCTCTTAAAATGAAGCTTGAGAGTTCTTCAATTTTTTGCTGGTATGTGTTGAAGAGTTCTGCTTCTAATTCTGCACGATTTCTTACTACTGAGAAGGACTTTACTAAGGAGGTGTTGAAATTTTCATAATTGTAGGTAGGACTTCCCGGTTGGCCCAAGATTTTTTTCCTATGCACTTGACCTAACTAAGCGCTTGACCCCCTCAACGCGCTAGTAGCTAAAGTGACTTTCTGGAACTCGTGGACTGGATAGAGCATAAAATGGTCATCTAATTTTTCCAAAACGTTATCCACCGTTCTGAATTCCCATCGAAGGTCGCTGTTGGCTTCATTGATGCTCGCATGGTTTGGACGATGTACCCGAATCCTTCTAGGGTGGCAGGTGACATTTTTGAATTTGGGGGCGATACCACGGGTTCATCAACTTCCTCTTGAAAGTCGGCCATGGGTCTTCTCCTTCGGGCACCACTATCAACACTTCTGTAGATTCTAGTTTATTTTGAAAACATAACTGTAGTCTTGAGTAGGAACAAGGAGCTTACTAAAAGCTATGTTCGTGCGTCTGTAGAAGACATAAAGAAGATGAGGAGGGTTCAAATTACCCTTTATTTGCTTATCGATTTTACAAACGTTCCCGAACTTCGGGATACAAAGACCAACCACTTGTGGTCTGAACGTAAAAGAATATAAGACTACTAACTGACTAAAATTTAAGCAAGAGCTACTTTTAATATTTACATAGATGACTAGCACTAAGACTGACCTTTTAAATTACTACGTTTGTAGTACGCAAACTACAGAAAACTACAATACGTCTTTAACTTTCAAGAGGGTTAACCTCTGGCCTTAAACGCGGACAGTAACTGATGGCAAGCTCTCGTAAAGACTCATAGAAAGAGTTCTCTCTTGCCTTCCTTCTACTGTCTTGGCAAAAAGCCACAAATAGCGTTAGCAAGTACAATTTTCATAAACATATTCACGCGTTAATTCTGGCCTGACGTGGAAAATAAGAGATGATAGTAAAGTTTTAAAATAAAATAAACGTTAGTGAACTTAAAATCTTTACAATATATTTTTAAGACGCTTCAGATCAATGTGTGCTGTTAAAGACCTGGATATGTTTCAGATTTTCTCTGGCACCCCAGTCGGTTTTTCACGCTGACGCGTGCCAGCAATCGCCTTCAATTATCACCTCTTTCAACACTCAATTGCCGCAGCAGGAGTCCCTGCCCAGGTAAGCGAGCGTTTAAAAGGATTTTCGTCCCATTGGGTGGACTTCTTATTCAACTCGGCGCGTTTAAACCTTGCGGTTCTCTTTCAATCCCTCAGCCATTTCTTCGTCTGAAATGTTCATTTCTCTTAACGAAGATGTGGAGGTAATTGCTTTAATTAGCAAAGGTACTTCGTAAGCCCTCGCCTTGGTCCTTGGTCCCAGTCGGTAAGACTTTCTCATTTTGTTCACCGTTTAATGTGTTTCAGATTTTTTCTTAGTTTAAGAAGAAACCGTCCATTTTCAAAAAGAATCATAAAATCGATACAGTAGTCTTCATGTTGAAGTAGAAACGATGAATGTGTTATCATAAATTCGGGAAACATTTTCGAAAAGAATATTTAGAAGAGTCAAAATGTAGAAGTTTTGAAGAGATCGGTTATAATAATTTAGGTTTCCAAACGAATCATAAAATATATAGTACTCATTCATAAACATCTCATCCATTCCAAAAGAATCATAAAAATATATTCAATTCCAAAATCATTTCGAACGGAAAACAATAAAAATACCTTACCTGCTATGAAGAATCCAGGATCATTCTGAAGCGGAACAGGAGATTCCAAAGTCCGTTTTTCATTCAGGTTTCATTGAAAAATATTCTTTACAACATTCTGTATGATTCATCATTGTTTCTATTCGTTCAGTTTTAATTCATCTTTGTAACATCGTGAATGAAGATAGGAAGAGACGTAAGGCATTTACAAGAGCACGTAGCTATGTGAATTCTAAACTGAAATTTAGAATACTTTTATAGAGAACGATTGTGAAAGAAATAGTCGAGTCTGATTGAGTTAGAAAATTTTTCTTAGATAAAATCTTTGACCAAGAACTTAAAGAAAAACTTTTTGTTTAAAAAAGTTATGTCTCACTTTTTCATTTTCCCATAGCTTGTCACTGAAAAGTAAGACATCATTTTAGAGAAAAAGTTTTGTTGTTTTAAGAGGAGTCATTAAATTAACAAAACGTTTTTTTACTTGTTAGAAATGTTTTCTCTAAGCTCTGGCAAATTTTCCCCAGTCGCTTTCCCTTTACCATTTTCACTTTCGAACTGAATCGCTTATCTATATAAAACATTGGCGTTTCCCTTCAGATCAGTCTGTGCTATTGAAAATGCAACATCTCCCCAACCTGGATAAAAGCTTTGTCATAACAGATAAGATGTGGATAATCCCTATAAAGAATACTCTACGGCAGGGTTGTTGGAAATTGTGATGGCTATTCTGTAATATTTGATGAATGAAGAACAATCATATTTTCATAGCGGATCCCTCTAAAGAATACTCTTCGACACGGAATTGTGTTGAGTATTCGTTTCAAATCTCTCTGTGCTGTTGAATAAGTCCTGGAAAGGGTACGTTACCATTTTTCTTCTATTCTTTTGCCCCAAAAATATTTTTCTTCTTCATCTCACTCCGTATACCGAAACACGTTAATAGACTTGTTTTGAAGAGATAGACTTGTTTTGAAGAGATAATTTGTCCTGTTTCCACTTTAAATCATGCCGTTGAAGACTTGACCACTTGCGTTGAGGTATTCAAAAGATTTGTTTCTATCGTTCAGGTTTGACAAAATGAATCTCCCATACATCTGGTGGTTCATCATCAGGTTGTAGAGACATTAGATATTTTTTTACCTCTCGGTCAACCCCTAAGGCATGGGTGGGAACTTTTAAAGGTGATTCCGATGGTCCATCACCTTTTTAGTTCCTGTGTAGGGACATTATGTATTTTTTGGAACTTTTCGGTTGATTGTGTTAACCATGAAGGCATGGGCTTATAAGATCCTTCTTTTTAGTGATGAGAATAAAAATCACATCCGCATTCCAACAACACTGTTCAAAGATTTGTTTGCCGCTGAAGTTTAAGAACAGTATGAGGGAAAATTTATCGGAAATCATACCGTTCAAAGATCCCTCTTCCATTGAGGGGGTTAGAACCATTCCATTTCAAAACATACCGTTGACGTATTTACAGACCATGTTCAGTTGACACCTCGAGAAACGTCTTCCCCAGGACCTCTGCTGACCATACGAATAAGGCGGGAACTTTTAATAGGTGGTCCCACTGGTCCACCCCCACCCCTTTTTAATCCAGGTGTAATGATATTAGGTATTTTTTGGATCAGGCCTATTGAAAAGGGATCCATTTTATTAATTTTAACAACAGTCCTCATATAAGCCATTCCTAATTGCTTTTCCAGGATCATTCCGAAACGACAGAGTCTTGTGACTGTTTTTGAATCCTTTGGGACCACATCTACGGAAAAAGCGAGCTGTTATAAATTGATTTCTCGTGACAGATAGAAAAGCTGGCCATTCCAAGTTTTAGACTCCCATTGAAAAAGGAATTCCTTTCCGTTTTATTGGTTTTAAAAGAATCCTAATTTCTATTTCACCTTTTCCTGGCAACTGAGTTCTTCCCATGGTCTGGTAATATAATGACTGTTCCTTCATTTAGGATTCATTAACGAATATTCTTTACAACATCGTGTATTATTCTTAAAATCCATCATCGTTTCTATTCATTCAGTTTTAATTCAAAGTACTCTTTACAACATCGTTCATGAAGATAGGAAGGATTTTCCAGATGTAAGGCATCTACAAGAGCACCTAGCAATGTGAACTCTAAACTGAAAGTTGGAATGCTTTTATAGAGAACGCTGAGATGATCGGGAAAGAAATAGTCAAGTCTTATAAGCTGAGAAAATTTTCTTAGATAGAAATCTCTGGCTAAGAAATATAAAAAAACTTTTTGTTAATGTAATGATGTGTTCTAGACATCATTAATTTAACTAAACGGCCTTGAACATGTTTTAATGTGCTTGTAAACATGTTCAAGGTCAACCTATGACCTTGAACCTAACCTGTAAGCTAAATATTTGCCAGCCTCAGCCGAAAATGACTCTCCTTAATACCTTTCTGAAAGAAGACACGCTTGTGTCTTTCATATTTCGAAAAATGGAGAGCGAATTGGTTTCAAGTGAAATGGAATGATTCTTTTACTGAAGGGTTCAGTCGTAATGTTCCATTCTTGAGAACCCGGAAGGAAAAACAGTTGGCGTTTCAGTTCAGACCATCGTGTTCTGCTGAAGATGCAACATCTCCTTCACCTGAATAAAATGGATGGTTATTCTATATATTTTATGGCTCTCTTGGAAAAGGCAACCTCCTAGGGGATTCGGGATTGGTTTTCCTTCAGAGAATACTCTTGGACATGGAAATATGTCAATCTATATATTTTGTGACTCTTTTGGAAAAATGCGGCTGAACCTAGTAGCAGATTCGCGAATGGTTACCCTTCAGAGAATAATCTTTAACGTGGGTTTGGAAATTGGATTCTACATACGGTATTTGGTGACTCTTTTGGAATAATGCGGCTCCTCATAGGTGAATGGTTTCCCTTCGGAGCTCGTCATTCTCATAGCATATTAAATGGTTTGAGAAATGGTCCTTTGATCAGAATCACAAAAATCCCCTGATATCTGAAATTTCATCATCAGGATCCGTTTTGGGTCGAATCCATTTTGGGGGAAACGCCACGGTTCACCAACCCATTTTTATCGTTCGCGACGGCCTACCTTCTCCTTATTGGTTTTAAAACTGGGAAAAAAAGCTCAAATGATCTTGAATGAGTTTCAAAAGGCAAGGTTTCTTCACTAGATCCCATATATGACTCCTGATCTTTTGCGAAACCGTTGAAGTTTGAAAATTGTTTACAGATTTCCACTTTCAACAACACCGTTGAGGTATTCAAAAGTTTGTTTGCCATTTCAGACTTGAGACATCTCCCGAATTAAATCAGTGTTCTTCTTCTGAGTCATCAGAATTAAAAATTTATATTTCTTCCCCATTGATATGGGCCCGAAAAGAATCCCAAAGATTGGATCCCAAAGATCCAATTTCCTAATGCACATTCGGGGGAAATACCGTTGATATGATTGGCTTGTCCTGCCACTGTTCAGGATCAGAATCACAAAAAATCTCCCTACATCTTAAATTTCATGATCCTCCCCCAGTCCGTTTTCGGTTGGAAAAGGAATTTTAAATGTTGGAAAGGCATTCCATTTTTCTGAAGAAATTTTCAAAAAGAATCTTCATCTCATACGCTCCAGGTTACAAAAGAATCACCATAAAAAGATATTAATGACAGGACAATTAGCCAAACGAAACACAAACTAAACCCAATACAAACACAATAGTCAACCTACAATAGCCAACCCAATAGCCAACATACAGTAGCCAACCCAATACAAATACAATACCCAACAAAGAAAAAAATATATACAATATCTATTAAAATTCCAAAACCATGTCGAAGTGAAAGTGATTCAAAAATATCCCACCTGCTATGAAGAGCCTTTTATCCAGCATGTTGCATCTTCAACAGTACGCGCTGATCTGAACCGAAACAACAACTGTTTACCGTTTATATACACTGCTGGCCACCGGAAATACAACACCCTGAAGGAAGCATGCAAATAACATGAAATTTACAACATGCATTAGCGGAGGTGAGATATGCAAATGATTAGAATTTCAGCGCAGATGCACATCACGCGCGCCTGTGGTGCCACTCCAAAGCGCTATTTAAGGCTTGGAGTTTTCGACGATTTCAAGTTCGGCAATTGTGTTTTTCTTGTGTTTTTTTAAAAAAAACGATCAATTATGCCTCGTAGGAAACAGCGATCATCGTTTGATCAAGTATCCGAGTACGACAGAGGAAGGATAGTGGCCTACCGAGAGTGTGGATTATCTTTCAGGTAAATCGGTAGTCGTGCTGGACGAAACCAAACAACTGTAATGCGGATAAGTGACCGTTGGATGCAGGAGGGTACGACGGGCCGACGTGTTCGATCGCATCCACCTCAGTGCAACACTTCACGGGATGACAGGAACATTGGGCGCATCGCAGTGACGGATAGCTCAGTCACATCACGAGCCATAGCACAGCCTATTCAGTCTGTAACGCTTCATCCAGTGTCTGCGCGTACCATTCGACGCCGTTTACAACAGAGTGGTCTGTCCGAAAGATGTCCATTGTTTGGTCTACCCTTGTTGCAGAACCACAGACGTCTCCCCCGCCAATGGTGCGATGAAAGAAGGATGTGGACGGCAGAATGGAATGAAATTGTCTTTACTGACGAGTCACACTTCTGTCTGAAACACCACGATAGTCGGATTCGAGTCAATAGACACCGTGGAGAGAGGATGCTGAACAGCTGCGTTATGCACTACCACACTGGTCCTGCACTGGGTGTTATGGTATGGAGCGGTATTGGATATCACTCTCGCACTCCGCTAGTACGCATTGCTGGTACTTTAAACAGCCAGCGCTACATCTCCGAGGTGTTGGAGCCAGTTGTCCTCCCTTACCTTCAGGGCTTGCCCACAGCCATACTTCAACAGGATAATGGGCGACCACATGTGGCACCCATTGTCCAAGAGTTCTTCGTCAATCACCAGATTGAATTGCTTCCCTGGCCGGCTCGCTCAACGGATCTTTCGCTGACAGAAAACATGTGGTCCGTGGTTGCTGAATGATTGACCCAGATTACATCCCAAGCTGCCACAACAGATCAACTTTGGCAAGGTGTGGAAGCTACTTGATCTGCTGTACCCCAAGAACACATTCAAAATGTCTTTGAATCAATGCCGAGGCGGGTGCCAGCGGTGATCTCCAACAATGGCGGCTACTCTGGCTACTGATTCTAGAAGGAGCCACACTTCACGGAAGTCTATAAATTTAATCATTTGACACTTGGTCAACATGTTATCTACTAAATAAATTTTGTCGTGATATCTCTTGTCTTTCTTGGTGTTGCAATTTGGGTGGCCAGCAGTGTAGATAAGCGATTCATTTTCTAAGTGAAAATGATAAAATGAAACAAACTGGGAAAATTTTCTCAGAGAAAACTGACACATATGAAAAAAAACTTTTTGTTTAAAAAATGATGTATTACTTTTCATTTCCCTATAGGTTAACATTGTTAATTTAATCACGTCTTGAAGACATCATTAAATTAACAAAAAGTTTACTTTTTTTAACTAGTTGTTAGAAATTTTTTCTCTAAGCTCTCAGAAATTTTTCCTAGTAGCTTTCACTTTACCATTTTCACTTTCGAAATGAATCCCTAAGCGTTTCGCTTCAGGACATCCAGCAAATGCTGCTGAAGATGCGACATCTCCTTCACCTGTATGAAATGGATAGCTATTATATGCATTTTATGGCTCTTTTGGAAAATGTGACCTCCTAGTGGATTCCTGAATGATTTCGCTTCAGAGAATACTCTTGGACGTGGTTTTTGGAAATTGGATGGTCATTCTGCATATTTTGTGATTCGTTTGTTGAAAGGCGGCTTCTTATAGCAGATACGTGAATAATTTCCCATACCGTTAAAGCTTGAGAAGAGTTTACAGATCTCAGTTTCTGCTTCCAACAACATCGTTCAAAGATTTGTTTACCATGTCTGCTTCAGGTATCAGAAACGGATCCGTTAATCAGAATCACAAAAATCTCCCGCATTTCCACGATTTCATCATGAGGGTCCTTTTTAGTCGTAAGAACAAAAATATCCCACATCTCCACGATCTGCTTCAACATCGTTCAAAGATTTGTTTGCCATGTCCGTTTCAGGTTTGGGAAAGGTATGAGAGAATGTTTACAAAGTCTGTTTCCATCATTCAGATTTGAGAAACGGGATCTCCCGACGTCTGAAATTTCATGATCAGGGTCTTCCCGTTTAGGCATTGAGCTGCAGAAGGAATCCCAATGTTTGCAAAGACATTCCAATTTCCTAATCCATTTGGGGGAGGAAATAGATCGCCACGGTTTCTAGGAGTTTTTTTCACCAACCCATTTTTTTTTGTTCGCGACGGGATAGAACTGAACCCTCTCTCTACTGGTTTTGAAATCGTATCGAGACCTTTGAAAAGTAAAAGATTTGGAAAGGAAATGGATATAGAAACGAATGCCCATGTTCAGTTTTCATTTCAAACTATACTGTTGAGGTACTGACAGACCATTACACCTCAAACACATACCATGTGAAAAGGAAATAACCTCCATTTATTTAGAAAAATAATCCAGACTGGAGGACCATGTTGTGTTACAAAATATGTATATATAGTAATCATTCATAAACATCTCATCTTCCAAAATAATCATAAAAACATATAAACATATCTATCAAAATTCCAAAACCATGTGGAAAGGAAAAGGATTCAATAATATCCTACCTGCTATGAATAACCTTTTATCCAGGATGTTGTATCTTCAAGAGCACGCGCTGATCTGAAACGAAAGAACAACCGTTTACCGTTGATGTAGATAAGCAATTCATTTTGAAAGTGAAACAGACTGGGAAAATTTTTTTCGAAGAAAATCTGAAACACTTTAAAAAAAACTTTTTTTAATTTAATGATGTCTTACTTTTTCATTTTCCCATAGGTTAACATTGGAAAAGTAAGACATCATTTTTTAAACAAAAAGTTTTGTTTTTAATTTTTGTTTCAGATTTCCTCTGAGAAAATTTTTCCCAGTCGCTTTCACTTTCGAAATGAATGATTTATCTTTATAAACAGTTGGCGTTTCGCTTCAGATCAGAGAGTGCTGCTGATGATGTAACATCTCTTTCACCTGGATAAAAGCTTCCTCATAGCGGATAAGATGTTGATCCCTATAAAGCATACTCTTCGACATGTTTGTATTTGATATTCTATATATTTTAGGACGAGAAAGAAACAAACATGATCTGGATAAATGTTTCTTCAATGCGGATTCCTGAATGATTACAAGATGAAAAGGGCTTCTTCGGTAAATTTTTTAGAGACGACATGAAAACGATGAAATGAAACGGAATATATTTTCCTCCCATCATTGGGAAACGGAATCTCCCTAGTTACTTTTCTTCAAGCTTCTTCCTTTACAAGTTTGTCTTTACCCAATGTTGGGATGAGTTTGGTCGTGATGAGAGGAAAACCTTGCTGTTTCGGAACGGTCATACGGAAACCAGAACACTTTATTGGAACTGAACTAACAGCCAAAGATGTTTCTGGCCCATGATCTTAAAATATTGTGTGTCGTAACAGATTCAAATATGGAAAAAGGAGACGCTGTTAGAGACCATTCTGTTTTCTCGTCTCATTAAAATGGACATGAGCGACAATTTTGTTTCCTTGTCGAACCAAAGTTGATTTGAGGGACCTGTTTGTTTCCTCGTTAAACTGAAATGGACTTGAACGACCTTTTTGTTTCCTCGTCTAGCCAAAATGGACTTGAGCGACCATTTTGTTTCCTTGTGGAACCCAAGTTGATTTGAACGACCATTTTGTTTCCTCTTCGAACCAAAATGGATTTGAAAGACCCTTTTCCTTGTTGAACCAAAATGTATTTGAACGAGTGTCATTTTGTTTCCTCGTCTAGCTAAGAATAGCTGAAGTTTTGTTTCCCTTCCACATCTGAAAAGTTTATTTTATGAGTCGGTTCCGGTGTTCAAATACTTTGTGACCGACTGTACCTCTTCATATACATTGCGGTCAAGAATGAATTTTGTCTAAAGAAGTATGTGAACTACTCTGCAGAGACAAAACCTAAGCGACACCTTTACATCAACAGTCAAACAGCAAAAAGTTTTAATCGAACCATCTTTAAAAGCTTCTTGCTTATGGTTTCCAGAAATCAACTGTGACCATTAGTTACCTCTGTTTTTACTAACCTATCACAATGCCGTCCACGAAACTACCGGTTATTCCCCATCCCATTCGTCTGCTTTCTGACGTATTGTTCGATGGCCGTCCGGATGAGCCTTCATCGCCTGAGGAGTAGATTCAAGATATCCAGGCACGGTCTGAAATGAGGCAGAATTTTGCACGAAAATGAGTCAGCTTGGTGAGGAAGGTGACAAGCTGTGGTTCTGTAATCTGATTCGACGGAAAGAACTTTCTCCCAAACTCCAAACAGGCTGAACGACGGAGTAGTTAGGATCCACAAGTCATCAAGTTCTAAGCCCAAACTCATTCATTACGACAGGCTAACCGCTTACTATGGCCATAGTACGTAGACCCCGCAGTGCATAAGACAGGCATGGCCAAATTCCGGCTCTCCGACACATTAGCTGTGGCTCGCAATCTACTAGCGGCCCTTTGCCCTCTGTAATACGATTTGTTTTCAATAAATATCGTTATGCATGCTGCAATTCGTTATTCGTTCGATGCAATTCGTTATGCATGCTGAAAATTTTGGAGTTGCGGAGAGAATCAGTGGATGGGCGGCAATTAATTCGTGTTTTATCAATTGTTGTTATTCGACGTAGAAATCTTTCACTTTAATCATTAAGTCTTCACTTTTTAATAAAAATGGAATTTGAAATAAAAATCATGCAATGTCACGTTTCTTCATTAAACCATAATATAGCTTTTATATTATGTATGTAATAATTTAATCGATCTCACACTAACTGTTCACCGCAGACTTATCATCATGGTAACAAATAAAATTGCAAATAATCCCAGTTGTGGCAACTGGTATTCGTGCCATATTAATTTTTGATCAGATAATGATCAGGGGAATAGCACAAAATATACAAATACGAAGTTAATCTACCCCAAAAATTCTGTCTAATATTTTTTCTCTCAAGTTAATTTTATTTCAGGCAGTTTCTGCTTACATTCCTTCTGTGTGATCCCGTTGTTAACAACACTTGTGATCATTCGAAAGATTTGCTATCCGTTCTTAAGGTACTACTTTTATTCAATACTTGATTGGCTTGAACTGCTGAA
>KK120579.1:458255-480155 GCA_000611955.2 Stegodyphus mimosarum | reverse complement strand
GCCTTGCAGTTCACGCATGGATCTTTCAGTTTCAGAAAAAATTTTAAATCCGAAGATTTTATGTTTGGTGAGATGAGCCAAGGCCAACTAGTTGGCCTTGGATGAGCCTTCTCACTCGTACGTAGTTAAGACACTTGTTTCAAATTTCTAATGCTGCCCGACAAAATTAATTCCCCATCTCTTTCATAATAATTTCTTGGTAATCTTGCACAGAGATTATAATTTATTTCATCAATAGTTATGCATGCTGAAAATTTTGGAGTTGCGGAGAGAATCAGTAGACTGGCGGCGATTAATTCGTGTTTTATCAATTGTTGTTATTCGAAGTAGAAATCTTTCACTTTAAGGCTTCATATCAACAATGTTGCATCAAGCAATGAAGGATCAACTCAACACAAACATCTTTTTTCTCCAACGTTTCTGTCAACGTACGACATACTGTTGCTGTTGAAATTGCTTTAGCTTGCCATATTTTCTCACACATTATTTGATGACCTTCTCTCTTTCTAGCTCGACACAAATATCTCACTAGGAGTTTTTGCTGCCCAGTATTTCTAAAATTTTTCACTGCTCAATACAGCTGCACCGGTTGGCTCGACTCTCTCATTACACTTCCTTAATCTGTTAATATTTTTTTTCGCTTCCTAATTTTTGATCATTATGTATGTCTGACGTCCTTCACGAAAGCTTAGTATCACAACAGAAAGTTTTATTATGATTCACTGTCCTGACTGCAAATTTCTTGAAAATTTGCTGTAGTTTAGCCCGTAAACGTTAATTTTTCAAATTTGTTCTTTCCTTTTTCTAAACTCTTCTCGCATGCCTATAGACTCCATTTAAGATTTATGTTCTGTACACATGTTGTGCAGCTGTTAAGCTGACAACAAAATAAGAAATGATTTATTTTAAACTTTCTTTATTTTACTTAGAAATTTAAGACAAGACGGTAAGTCATTTGACCGCCTTTATGGGCCTATTAGGTAACATTACACCAGAGGAGAGAACTTCCAAACCTGCCAGCTACGAGGCCACCTTACACTGTTTATTAATGCACTAACCTCTAGTGGCCATTCGAGAGGGCGCCGCTCCCATCGGCCAACTCAGGTGGACTTCACATGTCAGACATTGACCGTCCCGAAGTGTTGACCGAGAGCTCCACCCCCAGTCAACCAACGATATCTAACCATGTAGCGTCCCCACATCCAAGCGGTTAGAGAAGACAGCACCAGTGCGGTCCATTCCAAGCCTGAAACTACCACCGAATAAACGATGGCTCTAATCCTGTGAAGACTGATTATTTACCCCGGGGTCAAGGCTGTTTAGACATTGGTCTAGCCAGTTTGAACAGAGTGGATTCGTGCACCTCTTTGGTAAGAACTCAAGTAGAACTATCGTGTAGACATTTGCCATGTGACAAAAGGCCTCTACATCAAACATCTGTGGCGGTCTATAAAAATATAGAGAGTTATGTATCCATATTGCATCTATATTTGTAAAATAATAGCTCCGGGTATTTTTTCTTTCTGTGCCACTAGTTTTGATTTACCAGGTATTTGAGAAACATTGTTTTGAGAAATTACAATGAAGCGCAGTATGCTAACTTACATTCTGACAAATTTCGCTGGATGGGGCACTGAAATAATGTATCACTAAGGGCCGTCATGAGTGATACTGATTATTCAGATGTAAATGAAATTGCAATCGCGTTCTTTCTTTAATGAATTCTTCTACACTGGGCATCTGTAAAACTAGTCATTCCAAAGCTATGAATTAAAATGTTTAGAGATTACTTCAGTTGAGATCCAAAGATCCGAATGATCTCAGTATGTTTAGTTCTCATATTAATTTCGTGGAAATAAATATTAATTTTTATGCCAAAAGCCTTAAAAGCTGTTAGCTTATTTTTAAATAAATTTTTCTTCTCGAATAATTGTGTCTCTGCCATACGCATTGACATGTCTCACTTAATTTATTCTTTTTAAAAGGCTGCTTATGAGTTAAAAAAGGGCAAAGCATTCATTTGTTTTTAAATAATTATTTATAATTCACTCAAACATTTTTACGTAATTGTAGATGAATGCACGTGCTTCCGACTGCAGTTTACTTCTGCTAAAATCCAGCAACAAAATTATAAATGGAGCGCGATAAAGGAAATCAGAAAATATTTGTTTTATCTGAGGAAGAAATCTCAAGTGAATAGTATAAAAATTATAAATTTATATTTTCTTCGGACTTAACTTTGCTGAATACAAAGCAGTCTGAGATGTATTTATCCACCTTTATATGTAACCATGTTAATGACATACAAAATACGAAATTCTCATTATTTTACTTCAAAAGTTTATGTTCAAAACCTGCCTTATTATTTTTGAAACGATATAAATTCGGATTTATGGCTCTTTAATGTTCATGAAATCTATCATGCGGCGCCTATCGCTTTGAAGTATGGCCACCTCTGGTATATAATGGAAATATTATACTAAGACCATGGTCCTACATGTATAATAATTTGCGGATTAATAAATTTATTGATTAGTGTCTGATTTGTTATATGTTATTTACTGAAATTATAGTATTGCATTGATTTTCCTTAGTTATAAATATGACTTCCTGTCCAGGGATTGAACTTCCTGGGACGTGCAGTCCTTGTGAAAGGGACAATAATATGAATTTCGTATATATGTAAATAATTTTCGTGAAATTGCATTTACAATTGTAGTTTCTCTTGATATAGCGGGAAATGCCTCGAGAAAGCAAAGCTAAGCGAGAAAATAAGATTACTGGGGTAGGGCCATTTAACATTGAAGGAAATGAAGAAATCGCCAAAAGTCGCCGAACTTGGCTACATTTTGGTCCGGTTCCTTTATAACAGTAACTGGTCTAATTCTGTATGTAACTGTATATGCCTTCCAGCAATTTCAAGAAATGGAAGGTACTACAAATTTCTCGGCGGCTGCGGGAAACCTATATCATATCGGAGAGAGCATCAATTTTTGAATTCGGAGTACTTAAGAGATCTCCGTGCGACCTGCCCTCTTTAGATCCGCATTGCATTCTGTTGTGTTTAACACTGCTAGTGGTTTGAAGTGATAACTAATGATTGTGCTCAGTCATACTGAAAAGAGCTGTATGAGTAATTTTGTATGAAGTTCCAGAATTGTAAAGTGTTTCTTTTGGGAACTGCCATCTGTTACATGCGCATTCAATCAATCCATTACGAACCTGTACGTCCGTAAAAATATCAAACCTTTTGAAAATTTACTGCGTATGAGCAACACTGAAAATAATAGGTAATGAAAGTGCATTTAATCTCAAGTGTGGAGGGAGAAGCCAGACTATGTGTCGTGGTTGTGGTGTTGTTTCAAAGAGAATACTGACGTGATTGTGGCGGTTAAAGACACAAAAGGCAGTAGTAGTCGACTGGAGTGCAGAGATGAACCACAAGCCACTATTCACCAAAGAGCAATGCGTCGTATGGTAGCCAAGTACCTGCCGACAGACATAATGTCAAGCGGTCCCGACAAACATGACGCTGGAAAAGTCCTCATGGTCAAAGTTATTACCTGTTTCTCTGGAGTACCAGATCTGTCTACATGATCCTTGTTTCGTGATCATATTTTTGCATACATACGTTCATTATTTATATTGCTATGTTTTAGATGAGGCTTACGTTCTTCACTTACATCTTCTGTTCTCCATCTGTGTATATTGCCACGCATGTATCCCTCAACTAAAGAAAAGTAAAAATTTTAATACTTTGCCTTGGTTTGGTATAGTTGATTATGGCAAAGAACACTAGGGCTATCTGCCTAAACGAAAGGATGCCTTCGGGGAGGCTCCGCTCCGCGATTTTATCACTCGGCCGCTGGTGGGCCCAAGATTTTTAATGAAAATTGCATAAAATGTAATATAAATGTAGACTACAGTTTAATGAAAAAAATTTTCTAAAATTTAGTTTAGCTGCTAATCAGATAAAACTACATGGTAGAAATTAAGGCTTCTAAATGTAAACATACGAAATAAAAATTACATGTTCGCTAAAGAATGGAGTATCAAATGATATTTAGCAGTTTTTACAAGAGGAAAAAACGTCACTGAAAGTTCCAAACAAAGCAGTTAATTTCTATAACCTCGTATTCCTGTTAATGAAACATTTTTCATTGCTTCCAGGTTTAAATTGTTTTACATTATTTCAAATATTAGGTAATGATTGAAAAAGATGTGATTCAGAAGCAAATAACTGTAAGGTTGTAAAGATATTTTTTCCCTCTTTACCGCGTGCATTCATGATGTGATTGGAAGCATGCCAGGTTGGCAACCAGGAGGTCTGGAGTTCGAAAGCCATTGCTCATTTTTTTATCTTTTCTAATTCAACAAACATAAGGACTCTACAAAGTATTATGTGGAAATTTTATTCAGTATAATGAAATGCATGTCCGTGATTAAAATGAAAGTTTAGAATTTGATATACAACTTTTTATACTGTTGGCAAATAAGTGGACATCAGTAAGGATGCTATAGATATAAAGGTGTCATTGGCTGATCTGACTCCTGGATATGAATGAAACAGCATGGAATAGCATTTAATATAAAAATATATTTTATGTCACACGCAGAAACGAACCGGGAGCATTGTATAGCAATCTTTCTCCTCCCAACGGCTCCCACCAAAAGAGACTCTGAGACGCTTCATAATGCGGAGTTCGCTAGGCCTTCGATTCTGCTAGCAGCCGACGAATTTCTTGAGTCTGATTCCGAACATCTTTCGATGACTTTTAATTTCAGATCTTCACATGGGTAGGCTTTATAGGACTGAATTATGACATCACGAACAACAGTGGCGATTTTAGGTGGTAAGTGAGCCACGGCGTAATGAAGTTTGTCTTTTGCTCCGATATTGGTTTAGGAGTTGTTAATTGGAACGTCGATTCCCACATGTGAAAACAAACAGATGGATCAACTTGAATAAAAGGTTAACTGACCACAGCGAAAGTTTCGGAATTAGCCATTGTTTAGGTGGAACACGCGCCAGCAAGAAGAATCAAAACCAAAAGTCTCTGTTACTGTAAAAGATCAATGTTTCCTGATATGAATTCTGACTCCTGGATATTAATGAAACAGCATGGAACAACTTTTAATATCAAAATATTTTTTATTTAACACAGAAACGAAATTCATACCGGGAGCATTGTATAGCAGTCTTTCTCCTCTCAACGGCCCCCGCCAAACCAGATGCTGAGGCGAGAGAGAAGTTGTGACGTAATACAGAACACGTGATATGCACCTCTTTTGCTGATTCGCTGATGCGGCGCATCTCTCGCTCGCAGGAATGAAGTGCTACAGCTGTGAGACAAAATTCGCGTATTTTAAGTTATCTGAAATAAATTGTATGCAAAGCAAGATAACCAAAAAATGAGAAATCTTAATGTGCATAAAGAACACATGTTTCCGACGAAAACGAAGATATATCCTTTGTTTGAATACCATATAGTAACTCTGTTCAGCAAATGGTCGTAAAATATCTATTTCTCGTCTTAGTATTATCCTCTACAATGAAGTCACACTTTTAAAAGTTCACAAAAAAATTAATCAGTTTTATTAAAAACTATGATAGCACGATTAATCCTAAAAACTATTCTTTCGACCTTTGAGGAGGCTTACGGATCAAATATTTGAGGAAAAAATAATCTATCGTTTACACTGCTGGTACAAAAATTAAAGGCGAGGTGGAGAAATTAACATTAAACAGAAGAAGGCACTACCAATGGACCAAAACCAATACTTGGCACAGGAATATTAGGACATATACAGCACATGACTTAAGGGGAGGAGTATCGGAAAGTGTCGCACACGAGCGATGTAATGTACGCTTAGGAATTCGGTTAAACTATTGCACGGTGTATAGTGATTTCAATGATGTCGAGTTGCTACTACTGTGTGATACGGCCAACAGGCAATCCTGGAGACATCTTCAAGATAATTTTACTGAGGTCGTATCACTGGGAAGTTTGAAAAAGGTCGAGGGTGGAAAGCGTAGCGGAGGAGTTCGGGATCGCTCAGGAGCCTGGAAAGCATTTCAAAAGGTAGGAACAAACGTTCGGGCAGGGTTCAACAGTGGTCTTCCACGAGCAACAACGGAGGTGGAATGACCAGTATATTGTCTTATTGGAGAAAAAAGGCAGGAGACAGACAGCCGGAGATAATTGCAAAGCACTTGCAACAGACTACTGAACGTCCAATATTACGTTTTAACGTGGCCAAGAGGCTGCACGAACTTGGTCCGTATTCAGGATGACCAGTACGATGCGTGCCATTAACGACTGCTCATCGCAGACGCTCGCTTCTGTGGTGCCGGGAACACAACTTAAATGGACACATCAGGAGGCAGTTTAATCTGATGAGCGAGATTCTGGGCGTATAAACATTTGGAGAGAGAAGGGAACACGCAGCCTCTCTTCCATCATCGAACGAAACCATTTAGAAAGTGCCGGACCTCTCGTTTAAAGGTGGTATCATGCTTGGTAGACGTACTGATCTCAACATCTCCCAAGGAGTTTGAGTCACTGTATACCGCGGTTCTCTTGCTTCATGCGCGTCTGCATAAAAGCATTCTGTACCGCTCCACGCACATAGGGATATAGCCCTCCTTGTGACTGGATATAGCTTCCGATGACACCATTTCATCAACGCTTAGGAACGCCCTGACTTAGCTTGGACTCGAGGGTACAACTCCATACCGTTTGTTTACATTTTGATAGCAGTACCGAAAAGATTATTGCGTGCGTTGTATTTTTGTTGCTATAAGATTACACTTCTTACAACAATTCTGTAGTGTGGTGAATTTAATACTAAAAAAATGCAGTTTTTTTCCCTCTAGAGAGAAAAGGTATTGTTTCTTCTTGTGCTGACTCCGTAACCCTTCATATTAAAAGTGTTGTGATCATTAATTCATTATTTCATGTTCATTATATATTCATTCTCTGCTGATGCAATCTCCGAAAGCTTAAGACAAGTCAATTTTCGGAAATCGCAAAAACGGCGTTGGGAGCTAACATAGTGCACAGTAAATTCACACTATTTATAATCAGTATAAAAAAGTTAACTTCATTTTTGAAATTAGAATAATCTAGATTTGGAACAAAGAAACAAATACGTATTTTAAATTGAATAATATTACTCTATGAATATTGCCCAATTTTTAAAGTGTAACGTCTTTCGTACCTTTGCATAAAATAGCGTTTGTCACAGAATGAAGTTTCTTTTCTTATACAAGTGTATTAAATTCAGTGACAGTACTGAATGCACTTTGTTCTTTCATTTAAGGGAACAGAATATTACAAATGACACGGACATTAACATGGTAATAACGTAACATTTGCAAAGGAAATATTTTCTGCAATGTGAAAGGAACAGAATGCAACAAAATTGTAAGAATATTAATATACTTACTAGCGCACAGTACCTTTATACACTGGTGAGCAAAAATTAAGGACGACACGGTTTTTTCAATATAACTTTGTACAAAAGCTTTCCAAATCAACACATTTAATACTGTAAGATCCCCAATACGTAAGGACATGAGTAATGTAAGCAACACTTACTAAAAGAGAAATCAGAGAGATAAAAAGAAGCTTTATTGAAAAAGTAGCATGGAACGCAATGCGACTGAAGGCCGAAACATCCCTGTGATGGGTGTCCAGCAAGAAACATCCGGTCTTTAATAGGGGATATGATCTCCCCTGACTGCTAGGCAGGTTTCACATCATTTGTGCATGCTGGATATGTGGTTGTTAATGAGCTGTTGAGACACTGCTGCTCGTTCCTCTTGTAGCACCAATCGCAGTTTCGGAATCGTTACTGGCGATAAGTTACGTGCTGCCACGGGTCTCCCTAGTAAGTTCCGTACATGCTTGACGGGATTTAGATCCAGAGACCTTGCCGACCAATCCATGTGTTCAATATCTTCACTCTCCAACAGCTCTTCGACAGTAACTGTGCGATGAGGTGGAGCGTTGTCGTCCATGAAGAGGAACTGAGGACCCATAGCCCTTGTGAAAAGACGCATGTAAGGAAGAAGAACCTCGTTACAATAGCAGTCCCAGGTGACGAACCTCCTTGGGAGATATGAAGGTCGGTCCGGCTACCAAGCATTATGTCTGCTCGAACGAGAACTCCGCGACCTCCAAAACAGTCCCTTTTGATGATGTTGAAGGGGTTATTGCGTGTTCCCCGCTCTGTCCAGATGTGTATGTGTCTAGAATCGCAACTCAGACTAAATCTGCTCTCATCTGTAAAGAGTACTCGTCCCCATTCATTGTCTCTCCAATTCCGGTGTTCCCGGCACCACAGAGAACGCCTTCTCCGATGGGCAGGCGTTAGAGGTACACACCGTACAGGGCGTCGTGCAAACAGACCACCACCGTGCAGTCTTCTGGCCACGGTAAAACGCGATATCGGTCGTCCAGTCGCCTGTGTCGTGTGTCTAGCGATTTCTCCCGCTGTCTGCCGCCTGTTTCTTCTGGCCTGTAAGGCAATATACCGGTCATCTGCGGGTGTGGTTCCTCGTGGACGACCACTACTAAACCCCCGGATAGCTGTTCCTGTAGTTTGAAATTGTCTCCAAAGTCGTGAAACGATGCTGTGAGCAATTCCGAACTCTGCAGCCACACTTGTCACACTGCGGCCGTCCTCCAACTTCCCAATGATTCGACCTCGGGTAAAAGCATCCAGATGTCGTCTAACAGATTCATTATTCGCCATTTCTCGCTGAGGCAGCAACTCGGTGTGATTTTAACTGCTATACGGCGTGCAATCTCTTTGCCAGAAATATTGATCTTACACCGACAACATGCTTTATACTACTCAGACACTTCCCCATTACGTCTACCTGCATATCTGCGCATGTGCTACAGTACATCACCTTACTTAGTCTCCTGATTGGTCTTTCTGTCCGCTCTGCCTCTTCGTTCAGCTGATATGCTAATTTTTCGACTTCGTCCTTAATTTTTGCACACCAGCGTAGTTGGATGGAGATCGTCGTGCTTGGATTTTTGCCTTAAATTCATAAACTCGGCTATTTATATAATCTAAGCGCTTAAGCTTGCTTCTGATATTAATTGCATCTTTTGAAATATTTTATAATTATATAAAATAGAAAGCCATCTGCAGAACGCTGCAGCTAATGTTTTCATTTCAAAGAAAACAAACGATAATTTTCACGCTTCCTTGTCACTCATGCGCGTCATTCTTCAGAAACAAAACTGTAAGAATCCCATCTAAACGTCATTACGCCAAGAGAAAATGATGTCATCGGAATGTATGTCCAATCACAAGTACGGATGTTTCCTTATGCGCGTGGCGCGGTACCGAATGCTTATATGCTGGGCGTCTATTTAGAGGTATGTAGGTCTGAATCTCCTCTTCATACATAACAACGCTACATCTCATCGTACAGTAGATGTCTTAGAGAGTGAAGATATTCAACGTACGGACTGAACTGCAAGATCCTCGGACTAAAATCCCACAGAACACGTGTGGAACCTTCTACGGATACACTTGACGGCATGTGACCATCCGCCACGAGCAACAATTTCGCAGCTGAAATTGGCGATATAAGACTAAGTCGCAATGCTTCAACAGCCCCGTGCCCTCAGCATGGGCAAACGTAATTTCTGCATCGCACTGAGGGGTGACCTCCAGTACTTGATTTTTCTTGCCAGGCGCATGTCTCATGGACATTTCTGCCTTCTGTTTAGTTGTGCTCAGAACTAACTTTTCAAAAAGTATTTTATCTTTTTTATTCCTTATTTGGGTGGTTTTGGTCCTTTGTCCCATATTTTTACATCTTTATCTTATGGTATAACTTGGGTCGAAATGGAACATTTCTGCTTCTGCACGATGTTACATTCGAAAACCCGTCTCATCTTTAAATGTTGCACACCAGTATATGATTTAAAAGGGGAAGCGCATTTAAGCAAAGTGTACCACGCCGCGAACATAGGGAAAATTCTGCTCTCCTGACAGGCAACCAATGGAAATTATGTTTGGGTGCTTAGCAGATTGAGTGACATTTTCAAGTGTTATTTTCGTCGATTTGTATTCGGTAAGTACCAGGATGAAAAAAATTACATGCACTTTTTTGGTAGACAACGTTTCTGAACTCTGGAATTAAAAAAGTGTACAGAACAGTGTAAATCAAGCTGCCACGAACGTTGATTGTTTTCTACCTATTCTCATACTTAAGTTTCCACATTTTAATAATTTAAACGACTCAAAACGTTTTTCATATATTTTATTTTATGCCTTTAGCCTCGGAAAAAATAAAGAAAATCGACACCTTCAAGTGCAGGAAGACTATTCCCTTTAATAAGCACAGCAGATGTCATCTCTGTTTCAATGTCTGTCGATCTATCCCATGCCATATAGTTAAATTTGTATTTGATTTAGATATCTGATCTAATTACCGCTTAAAATCGCGAAGCTGCTAATAAAACGGATTAAATCTTTTGATATAAAAATATATCGCTCTTGGCAACTGTATAATATACGAAAAATTAAAGTTTTTGAAAAACAGTCAAAATTCCATAACTTGTTCCTAAAAATTCTGAAAAAATCACTGTTGAATATTCTTTTGATTGTAAATATGTATTACATGTGAAATAATTCAGGAAAATCGGGCCGGTAGCAGAGGATGAAAAATTAAACGAAATTGTCTAAATATACTTTTCTCGCGGTATTCTATTTTATACATTTGAGATACAGAAAGGTCGGTTTCATTACAGAAATAATACATAATTCTGCTTCAGCAGGGATTATTAAGTTCCGTAAAAGAAAAGCATTCCAAAACTTTTCAAATTACTAACTTAAAGAGAAACGAAATTTGAATTTTATTTTAACATCTATCTTCTGAAACAGACGAAGTTTTACCTAACGTTTCCCAAATCTCATATGACAAAAACAATTTACTATCAAATATATTGTTCTTCAATACAATATTATTTGCCCACCAATGGATAAGTGGTTAAGATCGTTGAATACTGACAGTACCAGCCCAGGAGAATGAGCTGGCTGCATGGTTGGTTTTCCCATTTCGCATAATGCGAATACTAGGCAGCTTTCGCTGGAAAGCCATCCTTTCCCTTAGGTAGATAGCCCTCGTGTGCTTTACCTTATTCAAATAACCTGACCAACAATACTATTGTCAATAGAATAATACTCAAAAACATATTTCCTATTTTCCCCATATTTATTATATACTGATTCACTGAAAATTAGAGGGGAAAGACATTATTTAATACTTTTGTTTTTAATATTTTCCAAAGAAATTAACCACCAAGAATAAAATTCAATTTACTATACCAAGAGATAAACTAGTTACTTAAATTTATTACAGTAAAGCATACAAGGCTTCATTATATGTAAATGTTTTGACTAAGTATTTATATATAAAATTCTCAAAACTAGATTAATTAATACTCAAACGTTTAAAAACAAAATTCATTAATTGCACTCTTTTGCTGTTCTCCTAAACTTATGTTATCTTAAGTGAAAAAAGTATGCAATTTTATCATCATAGCAATACATCATGCTGAATTTAATATGCATGTACATGACAACTCTTCTTCCTTGGAAACACTAATTACTGTTACATAAATATAAAAAAAATGTGAAATTTGAAAAAACGGAGGGGAATTAAACCATTCATATACATTATTATTTCTCAGTTCCAAAATTTCTGTAATTTAATTTTAAAATCAGATTCTCTTTTTTTCTTCAGACAGATTCCCGAGAATTTCACTATTTGATAATGATTTTATGCTGCATTTCGGAGATGCAGCTGCAGAATACTGATGTATAACTCGCAAAATACTAAGAGAATAGTCACTCCACTTTTAATAGAAAAGACATTAATTCCTCAATGTTGAATTTATTAGATGACTTTTCTTGCTATGAACTTGATTCAGCTCATTGCCAATATACATTTATTGAATTAATATACATGTAACCATTGTAATCATGTTCTTTTAAAAATGTTTGTGTCATTTATTATTAGGCTCAAAACATATCAGTGTAATGAGAAATGTTTTTTAACACACGATTCACTTTATAAGTAATAGCTTTAAATGCTGAAATCCTAACCCAACATGAAAATAAAATGTAAATATACAGTATAGAGATTCCTCTTCATGGCCCTCCAAGTAAGGGGGCATAGAGTCTTTCTTCAACTCTTTGCCCTGTGTGGTGTTTGAGCCTTGCAAGCCCATGACCCTTGTCAGAAATTTAGGGAGTAACATATGGGCAAGCATCATTGTGCATCCTTATATGACATGCAGAATGAATAATCTCAAAACATATTAAACCATTCAGTACATGTTCGCTGTTAAAAATAATTTCTCTTCAGAACATATTTATCTGTATATCAGCCTTTACTTGATCTAAAGGATTTTTGTATGGAGCAACGTGTAAATAATAACTTGGATACTGCAAAAGATACAAGAATATGCCAATCTGACCTTAAAGATGTATAAAAACAAACAGTTAAGCTCTTATATTCACTTTATTTAAAGCATGCAAATTGGAGGTGAGGAAACAAGAATTGCTTGAAATAATTTTAATAAGCATATATGTTATGGCAAGTACGTTTTAGTAAAAATATAAGTAAAATAAAAATGAAAAATTTTTGCACATCATTAAAAATATTTTATGCTAAGAGTGAAAAGCGTTTCATTAAAAATTCAGTGTTAATAACGGTGCAAAATTATTTATCTTAACCCCTTAACTGCCGCAGGCATATATATATATATACGCCTTGCTCAGCCGATGCGTTAGCTGCCTCCGGCATATATATACACCCTTCCGAAATGCTATCATTTGCTGTGCGCTGCTACCAGTAAAATTATTCGCAAAGCTTTGGAATGCAACACCACAATGACCTTGACGAGTATGCGAAGGAGGATACTATTTCAGAGAAGGGGGAACACATAGAGAGGGGGATGTTTCTGAAACGGTGTAAGTAATGACTGCCCAGTTGTTGGTCATGTTTCTGTTCGAGTAAAACGCATTTTTTATTGCGTGTGTTCTGTTTTCGTTTACTGTTTGTAGTAGGTGCTTTTTCACGAATATGTACGACAGTGAAATAGATAATTACTTTTTGTCATCTTCAGGATCAGACCCCTCAGAATATGATATTACGTTAGATGAAGAGGATTGTGACTATTTTTCTAAACATGCTCGAGATATGAAAAACCTGCCTATGCCGCCTCCATGCTTTCCATTTAGGTATACTGATTTTACAAGGTATAACACTGAAACCCGACATGAGACTTTACTGGTTTAAAAATAAATTGATCGAAACTCTTTGGGGGATCTTTTTTATTACACATCTTTTTTATTATACTTATATTTTTTATTATACTTTTACTCTAAACATTAAATTTTCTATTTTAATTTTTTCTTTTATTCTTTATTTTGGGAAAGTAAATAGGTTTCAGACAGCAAAACTTGCACTTTTTTTCCCCTTAATAGATCGCATAACTGCGCATGCCTGTGTAAAAAAAAGGTGGCACTGGAGAGTGAATCTTGTACGTTTTCCGCAGCAGTTAAAGTGTTAATAGGTCAAAACCATATATACACTGGTGTCCAAAAGTTAAGCATAATTGATAATTATGTGAATAAAGAAGGAACTGTAAATCAGAATGGCGGGAAACGTGATATGCGAGTGTAAAATGGTTATAAAATAAGGAAGCAAATCAAAAGAATGATAATAATTAACTTTATTATCCAATGTAGCAGTTTGAAAGAAAACTGAGAATAGCAAGGGTTTACACTTTAAAGAAAAAATGAAAGAAAACATTAAATAAATTACTGATGCTGCAGTTTAATAAGGCATGTGATCACCTCTGACAGCCAGGCACGCTGCACAGCGATTTACCATACTTGCTATGAGATGATGAATGAGTTTTGGGCTCAAACAGTTCCAAGCTTCTTGGAGAGTTCTCTTCAGTTCTGTAACGGAGCTTGGTGGGTGCGAAAGGGCTGCAATTTGTCTTCCGAGCACATCCCATACATGCTCGATAGGATTTAAATCAGGGGAGTTCGCAGGCCACGGCATGCGCTGGATGTTTTCCGTTTCAAGGAAGTCATCAACCAGTACCGCTTGGTGACATGGCGCATTATCATCCATGAATATGAAGTCGGGACCGACAGCATTTTGAAACAAGCGAACATAAGGCTCAAGAACTTCGTCTCTGTATCTTTGACCAGTCACAGACCCCGTGTCAAAGAAATGGGGTCTTTGCGGCTGTCCATCATGATGCCTGCCCATACCATTACTCCCCTTGATGGAAAATGATATCTTTCTGATATGTTTCTTGGTTTAAAATGTGTTACACGTTCTCTCCATATCGTTACCCGATGAGAATCAGTACTCAGACTAAACCGGGACTTGTCACTGAACCTCCTATTGGCCCACTCTCCCACACTCCAATGTTGATATTTCAAACTCCAGTTCAAATAAGCGCGTTTCTGCGCAGCCGTCAGGGGAATGCAAACTGCTGGTCTTCTGGCATACAGGCCAGCATGACAGAATCTCCTGTAAACAGTTTGTCGTGTTCCTGGGGCGACTGTGAGCGCCGAAACCAGCGCTCCGGCAGTACTGCCCCTCTGATGTCGCGCACTTATTACCAGATATCGGTCTTGGCGAGGGGTTGTGACTCTTGGTCGACCTGATACTGGTTGTCGGGTAACATCTCCCGTTCTTTGAAACCTCTGCCACAGAGTTCAGATCACAGACTGGTTCACATTCAGAATTCTAGACACTTCGGTTTGTGATCGTCCGGATTCCAGCATTCCAACAATTCTTCCTTTCGCAAACATCTCCAATTGACGTCTTTGTGCCATCACTCACCTTGTTTGATGGTTAACAACGTTCTTTCGCACAGTAGTTGCCCGAAACTTGTCTGAACTGCCTATGCTGCGTGAATCGGTTTCTCTGCATTCCGACATGCGCAGGTGTTTCGCGCAGGACGTAGTCGACTGAAAAGTTTTGCATAAACACAATGTTTCTTCTTCACCCAATTAATATCCGCAAGAAATTTGGAATAATTTTATGAATATTTATTCCATGTTTCTCGCATATTGCAATTTATGCTTAACTTTTGGACACCAGTGTATATATATATTATCAAATCAAGGATGATATATGCTTTTGGTATACTGTTGAGTTAAATATTTTTGCATGCAGTAGAGTTTAAAAAAAGATAAAAGCATGGAAAACTGCTGGCCTAATGGGCCTTTCTATTTACACAATGTCATCTTAGGCACATATGGAAACTTGAAAAATACTGCATATGGGCCATCTGGTGACTTCTAAAATAGAAAAGGTGATTATGGCAAAACACACAAAGGTTTTCTTTTTTAAATGATGGATGCCTTCATATAAGGCTTTCTAAAAGAAACTGGTAGATGTATTTATATTGTCATATTAAAAAGCTACTACAATCCATGCACTAAATCACCGGCATTCATTACTCCGGACACTTTTGTTCATGGCTTCTGCCACTCAGTTGCTGATTGGCAGGTGAGATCTAAAGCTTCCATCAACATATACATTACTAAACGTCATCGTGGATTATTTTAAAAAGTTGACAATAATGGTGCACCCTCCAATTTGAAATTTGTTATTAGCTGCATGATCGCCATTACTGAAGACTGAAGGACCGCCAGTACATGAACACTAACTATTTATGTGCAGTCTAGAATTATTTGCATATCACAATGTACTAGTGTATGTGGCAATAACAGGTGGTAAATGAGTAAGTTTCAAACTAAATGTAACCTTTCAGTCATTGCCATCTGTTTCAAAGTGACACAAAATCCATAATATTCTTTTTAAAAGGCCTAGATTTTCAAAATGGTTATCAGCGCAGGGAGTGAATATACACAGCATTCACTAAATTTAGGAAGCTTTGAAGGAAAAATTTAGAAATGCAATTCGAATATGGTAGATAATATTAAATTATAGTATTCCTAACTGAAAAAATAATGATTTCAGATATATACAATAATCAGCTCAAAAATTAAGAAACAAACACAAAATCTTGAAAAATCACATTTATGAAACAAATTTACAATAATACAATGCAAGATAATGATAGGTGCAATATAGAAAATCACAAATATGCTATACAAAATTCACTAGTCGAACCACCATATTTCACAGTTTCAGATAAAAAAAAGCAGTCTAGATGATACATTCCTCGGATATTCGAAATATACAAAAATAATTTTTACATTTAAGTTGAAATTTGCATATTTATTTTAAGAAGAAACATTATTTTGATAGTATAAGGTTAAATTAAATAAGTTTTAAAAACTGAATTCAGATCATATTTATTTATACAAGTAGAAATTCAATTAACAAAGTCATGTCACCAGTACACTAAGATATTGTAAATCAAAAATAAATCTACTTTTTCAAGGTGTTCATCATAAATTACACCTACATATCTAACAAATTTAGAAACAATCAAGACACTTCTTAAGAACATTCACATTAAAAGAATTATTTCACGTTTTGAAAATTTTGACATATGTAGAATGTGTGTGTGTGTATATATATATAATGTAATTCAGATATATGAATTACACTTTATTTTAAAGCTATGGCTGCATGCTGCTGTTATTACATTAATATATATCAAGATACTCAAAGAAATTTTATATATCCCCTCTCAAAGAAATCTTTTACTTCCAATTTAAGCCAAAAGAGCAAATGAACATTGAAGGTATATCATAATAGCTTTATTTTCACGAATATGACGAAGAACAATACTTCACGTTTCCAACTGCATTTAGAAATTCTGATAAATTTATTAGAATGGCTTTGAGTTTCTCTATTGGATTTCAATCATTTGCATAATATTTTTGCATCTATATGCTATTTCATTTTATTCTCCCATCTCCTAAGGTCAGACATTAAAGCAAGTATCTTCAAGGATTATTTCATCATTATACAAAGAATGTCTGTAACTGACCAATGTCTGTAAATGCTTTTGAAATAGTTATCATTGCTGTTTTTCAAGCAAGTCTTCAGAAAAGCAAAGAATTCTTGAAAGTATATGGCAGACAAATCACTGCAAAAAAAGTCTTTGGTACCAATGTTAGTTATAGCCACATGAAAAGAAATAACCAAAACAATGCAATTTCTTCCTGCACTACTAGTGTTTCAAATCATTTTAAAACACAGAAAAATGGCAATAATTAGAAGAGTGAATTATCTAGCATCATAAAATGACACTGACCTCTCTATAGCACACCTTACAATTAATATAATAAATACAAAAAATGAAATTTTTGTATCACATATTTTCTTAACCTTATTAATATGAATTTAATGAAACAACTGCAAAAACAATATTTATAATATATATCTTTGTTATAAAAATGTTTTTATAACAAAGTGCTATATTGGGGTGAGGGTCATGAAGAACTGAATATTTTTACACTCTTCCATAGTTCATAAAATTTATTATCTGAAAAATTCATTTTTAATGTTATAAACCCAAACTGGAATCAACAAAGCATTGTACACTGAGAGGACCAGTTGGAGAGGTCAGGACATCTTGGAAACAGGAATTAATGGCTCAAATGGACAATTTTGCAGAATATGGCATATATTATATAGTGTTGGAATTAAGCTTCTATAGCAATATATCCACTTAATCATTACTTGAGTACTACTTCTCCCAATCATAAACTTTAAACACATTTCTCCGCAAGCGACGGAAACCTAGCTAAACATTGAACAGACCAATCGACTTCAACTCAGTTAAACTTATTGAACATATCTTAAACTAAAATACCATTAAAAAATAAATAGTAAACATTGTTTATAGCAAACTGTTAAAAAAAATAAATTTTCCTAGTGTGTTGAATTTTTAATTTTCCCCCCTGAAACTTAGCGTTAAGATCTGAAGATCATATTTTAGCAAGAAAAAAACTTTTACTTTTTTATTTCAGATAAATAGAAAGACATGTAGCTTACACCACACACACACACACAAAAAAAGTCAACTTCAAGCAGCTGTAGCACTGTTATTTTGATTTTATGTGACAAACATTTGCATAAATTTTTACATAACTTTATGCCAATATTATACTTTTCTCTACCAAAATTTAATAAACTTATTCATTTTTTTATAAATAAATTTGTAAAGAGAAGACCTATTTACATGACCCTCCCCCTCAAACATAATACTTTCATGTATCAGTTATTAGCTGCCACCTTTAAAAGTAGCATGCATTTTTGGAGGGGATAAATATATGCTAAATAACAAAGTACACGGAAAACACATTTTAAATAAGAAAACAAAACACAATAAAAATATTTAAATAGAACACTCAGTCTTAATGTACTTTAAAATGTTAAATGTGCAACAACTGCCATAATTTCAATTAAAAAATATCAGTGCCCTTCAAAAGAGAGCAAAAACGTTTTGCTATGCACCAAATTTTTTCACTCTGAAATCAGCACTAATATATTTAACATCATAATGTATCATATTTCAGGTACTTTAAAGTACTGTTAATAATATAAGTGGCATTCCCAATTAACAGGATAAAGTTATCTTGAAAAGCAGGGTTCCTAATTAGGCATTTGCTGCAAATTATAAAATTCTTCAGCCTTCAGACACACTCTGAATCTTTAAAAATCGTAAAAAATTTAACTTATAATAAAATTAAAACATATCTGATAGTTAATAGATATCTTATATAACCTGTTTCATTTGAATGTTAAAATTGTCTTTCTGGTTCAAGATCTTAATATGGCCTTTACACTTAATGAGTTTCTCAAGGGCCATTTTATTCAGAACCACAGGTCTAGCAGTTGCAAAACATTTCAATGTAATTGTTTTGCATATAGAATAAAAATATTACCAAAATAAATACTTTCAAAAAATGTCAACAGTTTAAAAAAACTTCTAAAAATTGAATGTAAAGGAATGAACAGAAATATTCATTTAAAATTGAATTTAACTCTAACAAGATAGCGCATTTTTACTTGTTTGGGATTGTAAACAACATACTCATTGTACTTTAAATAACAGTCCATGTTTTCTTCTATGAGTGGACCTCCTGGTAACTTAGCTTCTGTCCTGTAACATAATATATATATATATAGAACTGATACTGCCAATTTTCCTTTTAAAGCTTGAAAAATTCTAACAAATACAAACAATTTCAGAAGTATAAAATTAAACCGATACTCTCTAATGATTAAAAAAAGAACAAATTTCAAAATGCAATATGTTTACCTTCCAATAATTGCCTACCAAACAGATGAAAAGCCAAGAGGTTCTGCTCCACTACTTACATATTTGATTATTAGTATCAAATATTAAGATTTACATTATAAAAATCAAATACGTCCAATATCTGCGATCCAGACGTCCAATATCTGGAATGATCTAATATCCGAACCTCAAAGCCACAACCTTCTTTCTTTTGGGGAGGGTGCTTTATGTAATTTCACTTAGGCACTAAATAAAATACCTCGTTCTTGAAGAAACAATCATTTTAGCATAAATCTGCGAGATCAATAACTTGGCTCCATAGTTGCATATCCGCTTGGTATACATTTCACAGTGAAACATTCTACATAGAAACATCCTTGATTTTACACCTGCTAATATTTTATATCCCTGACAGCAACCTGGCAAATCATTATTCATTGTATTTAACGTTCATCACTCTTACGTTTATCAACATGACAACTTGAGTCATGACTCATGCAGTGATGTCTAAGCATTCTTTTCTATATTAGTAGTTGAGTAACAAAGAGTATGGAAACCTTGTATATTTACATTACGCTTGGTGATGATTAGATATAAGTTAAAAGCACTAAATGCTGACGAGGAAAAATTTAACGAAAATTTCTTTCCATATGCTAAAAATAAATTTTGCTAATTATACTCATAGGCAAAAAGATGACATTTAGTGCTATTTGATATACCTCCCCCCCCCCAATAAAACATCTAGGGAGTCACGATTCTTAATTTGACTCGGGCACTAAATAAAATACCTCGTTATTGAAGAAATAATCATTTTAGCATAAATTTGTGACATCAATAATTTGGCTCCATAGTTGCATATCCGCTTGGCATACATTTCACACTGAAACATTCTACATAGAGACATCGTTAATTTTACACCTACTAATATTTTATATCCCTGACAGCAACCTGGCAAATCATTATTCATTGTATTTAGCTTTCATCGCTGTATGTTTATCAACACAAAAACTTGAGTCATGACTAATCCAGTATAATAATTGATTTTCTATTCACATAAACCCGGAACCAGCCTTAAGCTTGTATGTCTGCACCGGGCGGCAGAATTTAGGGAAAACAAAATTTTTGGAATTTAGAGAAAGCACCAAGTAACAAAATTAAGGAATGATAAAATTTTTAGAATTCAGGGAAAGCACTGGGACCCAAAATCAAGGGGTGGCAAAAATTTAGAACTTAGGAGGCGCAGAGACTGCATCAGGCGGCAAAATATCTAGCGCCGGCCCTCATTATGTTATGTATATGGGGGAATTTACTTATTCAGGATTCAGAGAAACCCTTAAGCATGTGCAAGAATTAGAGGTAAGTATAATAAATAACTAAATTCATACAATTCAGGCTTAATTGTCTCCGTGCATGATAGAAGGAAGACAAAATTTAATGGAACATTGTCTTTCGTGTCAATCTCACGATACATACCTAGTACTGTATAGCAGACACTGTTCAGCTAGACTAAAACTATACTGATTCCAAAGAATTTCAGTTAATATAGCAGACTGCGTAACTTTTTGATTTAACCAGCCTATTATTTTTTTGCAGGCCGTTATAATTGCAGCAATTTTATGAAACTAAAGTTAGAACTTCCGATTATGTTGAAAAGAGTTTCTACTTCTGGAGCTGCAATAGATCTACAAAGTGAATGCATCTTTCCATTTCCATTAAACAAAAAGTGGAACTGCTGCAAAAAAATGGATATAGGTATATCCGTCTCAAAATTATGCAAGGAGTATGGCTCAAAGTATATACTGTATATGACCTAACACAGAAAGGAATTTTATGAATTTTATGAATTTTTTGTGGATTCTGACATCCCAATCACACTGAATAACAGAAAAACTATTCACTATGCTAAAAGTCCTGATCGAATAGTCAAAGATGCAGCGAGGGTGTGCCATTTACGTGTAGAATGCTAATGGCTCAAGCCAAAATATTTCATGAAGAAATGAACTTAAAACCTGAGTGCATATATTCGAGATTGGTTAATCAAATTTTAAAATAGCCGTCGCATAATGCAATTAATAACTTCAGGTGTAAAAGTTTCAGCTGATGCTGAATCTGCTAAACTATTTGCAGATGAATTCATGAAACTCATTAACAGTGAAACGCTTTCTCCAGGTCAAATTTACAACACTAATAAAACTGGTCGTTTCTGGCAATATGTACCGCGAAATATCTTAGCAAACTCTACAGAAAAGGCTCTAATTGGTGTCAAACATTCCAAAGCTAGACTAATAATTTTAGCATGTTTTTCCGTAATCAGAAAAAATACACCACCTCGAGCATTTAAAGGCATAAAGATTTTCCAGTTATATATATATATCATGCAAATAAAAAAGAACAGATGACACAAGCATTAATGTATGATTGGTTTGAAAATTATTTCATATCTGAGGCTCCGCAAAATCTGAATTTGGTTGGTTTACCCGATGACGCAAAAATTGCCCTGATTTTGGACAACTGTATGGCTAATACTTCACTTAACGTCTTAATAAAAGATAATATATCTGTATTATTCTTTCCTCCAGACTGTATTTAGTTTTCAGCCTATAAATAT
>KK120579.1:396975-458234 GCA_000611955.2 Stegodyphus mimosarum | reverse complement strand
GAAATGCAAATATAAAGCAGCATTTCTAGATTCATGTTAAATTTCTTGAATAACAGCAAGACTATTCAAGAATTTTTGAAATATTTTAGCATAAAATTTGCTGTGTGGAGCATTGCAAGTAAATATTAAAAAATACTTAGCATAATTTATGGCAAGCTACCATGTTTCATGGTGAGGATGATGAAGATGATAGCTGCAAATTTGAAGGCTTTCGGATATCACAAACCACAGGTGAAATTTTCCAATTAATGGATTTTGTAAAGAAATATGAAGAAACGGTAATAAAGGAAGATGATATAACAGAAATTTTTCATTGCGATGACAATTCTCCAATCATCAATCAATGACGCCAAAATCTGTAGTATGGTTCCAGATACAGAAAATAACGCTACTGATAGTGAAGAAAGTGAGAGAGAGGTTATTGAAAATGAAAAAATTTCAATTGATAAAGTTAATAAGAATTTCGACTCAGAAATTACACGTCGTGGAACAAGAAATTATGTCTATAAAATTGAAGAGAAACTATTAGCACAAAAAACGAAGCAACTTAAACAATTCACATTCAAAGAAATGTTTAATATAGTAAACAAATAAATATTACGCTTTTTTTTTTTGTAAATTTTGATACTGTTTAGATCAGCGGTTCTCAATCTTTTGACTAACACATACCGTCTAAACGAAACTTCAAAACCTTTAGCACCACCACTACATTTTACAATGATTATATTTCAATTTCGCAATAGAAATATTTAAAAAAGAAAAAATTCTGAAAGCTTTCAGATTTGATATTACGCCCAAACAGGCATTTTTTAAACATTTGGTCTGTCACCTTTATTTATTAAATAACATGTTCTTCGCACTCAGACCATAAAGTTCAGTTCAACAGCACTACCACAAAATAATTTAAGAACAGCATAGCTTTAGAATTTCTGATACGCAGTCTTGCGTGCTGAGGATAAATCCCCCACATACACTGTTGCTGTTGCTCACTTTGAAATCGTTGACTTTGTTAATAAAAAATTCGTTAAAGTGTTACAAAATATGAAACGATAATAAAACAAATTTCAAATTAGGGCCTCCAGATACCCATGTTCGATGGAGGATTACGTTATTTAAAATTTGATGGCTCTGAGTACCGTTGCTTGATCACAATGCAAGAAACAGACATACATTTATGCAGATTCTTCATTATTTAATTTCTTTAAATATAACACAGGGCGATAATATTGGGTGGCAGCAATTTGAAAAGTGAAACGAACATTTAAGTTTTTCAATTCAAAATGCCAAAACAAAGTTAATAGCCCTTCTGGGTTAAAAAGAAAGAAAGTATTTTCCACAACAAGATTAAATTTGAAAGCAAATATAAAATTATAAAAATAAAAATCTGAAAGCTTACATTATGCCCAAAAGGGCGTTTTTTTAACATTTGGTGTGTTACCTTTATTTATTAAATATAATGTTTTTTGCAATTAAAACGCATAAAATTTAATTCAAAAGCAATATCACAAAAATCTTTGTTCACAAATAGGTTGGCAATAAAAAGCAATATAATATAAAAGGAAATAAAAATTTAATAACTTTATTTGAAATGCTTCTAAATTTTTTTTTTCGGTTAAGCCAAAAGTTAACAAGTCTGTTATATATAAAATCTCCAGTTATAGTTCGATTACACGAAATTTCTATCAATTGTTCTTTTTCTTTGAGAGATAAAATTTCAGGTATATTTGAACAAAATTATTTCTAATCCAATTTTCTTTCTCATAATCCTCGGGAAAATACATGTTGAAATTATTTAAAAACAATGACTTTCAGTATCGGATGCTAATGCTTCTTCTATTTTCAAATTATTTTCGGTTACAAAACTTTCTAAAAGTGGCAAAAAGGTTAAAATATTATTATTCAATTCTTTGATTATTAGGTCGAGTTTTATCATTGCCTTCATTTTATTTCTAAGGGCAAACAAATCAACATTTTGTCATTGTAATGCTAAATTTAATTCATCTAAATTTCCAAAAATATCAGCTAAATATGCTAAAAAATGTGCTAACCATAATTCACTAAAAAAGCATTTTTGCAATTAAAATTTTGAATCACACAGGAAAATTTGAATTTCTGATCAAAGTTCAAAAAGAAGATTTAAAACTTTGCCTCTTGATAACCACCTTACTTCGGAACGTAACAAAAGCGTTTCATGTTCACTGCCCATCTCTTGGCATAAAATTGTAAATATTCTTGAATTTAAAGCTCTGCTTTTAATAAAATTAACAATTTTCACAGCTTGATTTAAAACGATTTTCAGGCTTTCAGGGATTGTTTTGGCTGCTAAAGCTTCACAATGTATGGAGCACTGAGTAAATTTAGTTTCAGGTGCGACTTCTTTATTTTAGAACTCATTCCGGAATCTTTTCCTGTTAAAGCCCGAGCTCTGTCACTGCATGTGGCAATGCACTTATTCCAAGGAATATCATTCTCAAACATAAAATTTTCAATAACTTTGAAATTTTCATTTTCAGTTGCTCTATCATGAAGATTCACAAAATAAATAATTTTCAACACTTCGTTTATCTTATCGAAACGTATGTAAACTAATAATTGAACAAATGTTGTTATATCGGTACTTTCATGCAATCTACCATTTCATGAATTCGTTAGCTTACTCTATTATTTGATAACAGAATATTATTAAGTTCATTAGCCACTTTTTCCTTGAATACTGTTAAAACCGTATCTTTAGCTGCTGGAAATATAAGGTTTTTCTCCAATAATGTGAGCATCCTAGTCTTAGCAATTCTTAGGCTTACCAAGTAACTCGCTTCCAAAGCTTTTTCACTTGAAGTAAGCCTTTCTTACTTTTCCTTTCATTACTTGTCTACTATTTTTACCTATTACAAAACCTTTCATTACTTGTCTACTATTTTTGAACTCTGATAATTTTCTCTTAAAATATTCTTCAGATTTATCCTTTAAACTGGCATGCTTAGATTCAAAATGTGTTTTAAGAAACGATGGTTTCATACTTTGATTGGATAATAGTTCACCGCAAACAACACATTGAGATTGAGGGTCCATTTCATCTCCATTCCAAGAAAAGCCAAATGATAAATAACTTTCATTATATTTTCTAGAAACAATTTATCTTTTTTTTTTCCCCAGTAGTCTTAGTGCTAGTAGATTGTCCTGGATCCATCACCTGTGAATCTTTACTTTTCCGCTTAGTAATCCTAGCCCTTTTTCCATTTAGAAAAATAAAGGTTTGTTTTATTGCTTTTTCTCAAATGTTTAAATCAGGAGTCGCCAAAGTGGTCTATATAGACCCCTAGGGGTCTATTTAACAACAGTAGGGGTCTATCTGACTCAAGGGGTCGAATGGGGGTCTATTGGGACTCGAAGGAAAAACAGTCCTTAATATGCAAATCACACATATCTAATTAAATTTATTTAGCTCTTCATTGCTACGTAAGGATTATAAGTATTTTTCAAATCTGCAACAATTAAAAATAAAAGAAGAAGACTTGGAAATATATACAAATCATCTTCAAAAATTAAGCGACGATTTTAAACTGCGCTTTGTTGATCTGGAATACATCGACATCCCTGCTTGGATTATTGCGCCATTTTCGGCGCAAATTGATAACGTCGACATCAACATACAAGATGAGCTTGCTGAACTATTGTCCGATCTTGAAGCAAAAACGCTTATTAAAAATTTGACAATACATAAATTTTGGACTAATATAAATATAAAGCAAAAATATGTGAAACTTTACGAAATGGTTCAGCCATTTATGCTGGCGTTTCCAAGTTCGTATATGGTTGAAGCCGGTTTCAGTCACGTTAATTCAATTTTAACTAAAAACAGAAATAAATTAAATGTGGAGCTTCGAGGGGATTTACGGTTAAAATTGACTAATTTCGAACCCAATATAGCGAACCTTGCCAAGAAACACCAGGCACACTCATCTCATTAAGAAGTAAAAAATCTGTAGCTACTTTAACTTACTGTTTCTGATTTATTAAATATTTAGACTAATATATAGTTTTATTTTAATTACCTGAAAATTACCTTTGTGGGGGTCTATGGAGATTTCGAAAAATTATATAGGGGGCGATGATCAAAAAAGTTTGGCGACCCCTGGTTTAAATGTACAATATATTACAAGTTCTTCAAAAACAGACTACAATATTCTCAAATCATGTAAACAAATACAAAAGAATACAAAGCAACAAGACAAAATACCTGCTGTTAGAGGCAGCAAACTGATGCAAAAAATGATTCTCATTGCAAATGGAGCAATAAGAGCCCAGAAATAATGACATAAAGTGCTGAGATGCTAATAAATCGATAAACTCTAAGAGAATTAATGAGATAATATTATCCTTTTTATAGGAACTTATTTTTATTCCCTGTTAAATACAGCATCCATTTCTGTCACTCCTTTTAAAAACATCATTTAAGGCAAATTTTGTTATGTCTGCAGCTAAGCGAATATTTGTGAAACGTACAACATGGAAGAACCATGAAAATTGCCGTTCGCGTGATATCATTCGCCTCTTGCTAAAGTCTATAAGTGGCTATTGACCTTGAACAAAGCTCAGATCGCAAAAATTTACGAGTGTTGGAGAAAAAAACTCAATCAGGATGTTGGGGTTTTAATTTTTGAATTTAATAGTTAAAAACACTTTGCTTCTTTGTGTACCACCTATTTTTCTCTTGCATACCACTGGCTTAGAACCTGTGCTTTAGTTCATAAATGCTTCATTATTTTATAAATCACGATTTCATATTTTTAGTTTCATAATTTCTACATGCTATTTTACAAGGTTTAAACTGATGATCTAATATCCGGAAAAATCCCAAATCTGGAATCGCTGAAGTCCCAACAAGTCTGGATCTCGGACAACGTACTGTATAATATTTTCCCTAACTGTAGATTAATACGACACCTGAGATTTTTTTTAAATCTGAAAGAAATAACTTCTATTATGCTTTTAAATACTAAGGAGTATAAAGTGACACAAGAATATGTTTCCAAAGTTCAAATTAAATTAGACAACTACAAAATTAGTTTTATTCAAGGAAAAGTAAATAAGCATAATAACTTTTAAATAAAATGTAACACTTACGATAATACTCCCAAGTGATAAGTACTAGGTTTAATAGAGCCTATTCCAGCTACACTATGGTAGCCCTCAGGTAACTGCAGATTTATGTTTTCATTTTCATAAAGACATAACTGTTGTCCCAGTGACACCTATTTTGGAAAGAAAACATTAATTAAACATTAAGCTAATAAAAACATAGAATTATACTAATAAAAGTCAATTTTATAATTCTTAAGTCTATATTTCTTAAGTTGAAAAAAACTCACTTTATGTGCAGAGATTCAAAAATCTGCTTGCTCTAATGGACATTACATATCATAGCATCATTATATAAAGTACCAGGTACTTGATACCTTTTTGAAAATTTTATTGTAGTTTTTGTTGTTTGTAATCAAAATACTACTTGAAAATAAGATTCCCCTTACATTTTAGAATAAAGTTTAACAAATAAAAATATAGGTGAATATTTGATGAAAAGATGGTTCTGATTGGAGTTCATTTGTTTCTGATTAGAATGAAAGGCAAGCTACCTAACTAAATACAGTACTTTACAGTAGTACAGAGAAAAAGATGCTTCCATTTTTTGTATGCAATCGAAAGTGGTGATCTGCTCAAGCAAAAACCTACAGAAAATAAACTAATTTAAAAATAATCAAAGAAAGATTTTGTAAATGTGAAAGCTGTTATTTTTTCAGAACATATGCTAGGTCCTATTTTGCACCACATAGTTTATGGATACTTATCATGCATAAGTATTTTACAATTTTGATATGATTTCCATGTTTTCTGCATTGCTACCCAGATGGTATATTGGTTAGGGTAGCCTGACTGCGATACCGAAGGGCTCGGGTTCGAATCCCAGAGAAGGCATGGATGTAAATTGTCTGTCCCATCATAGGAGGTAACACTGGCCACCTATTGGGGTGCCTCCACAATAAATGGTCACCACCCTTAGGAGTGGCCAATGTTGAAAAAAGGAGATAAAATGTTCCCACCGTTCGGAAAAAAAAAGTGTTTTCTGCATTGATTCAATGAGCAGCCGTGGATTTTCCCATGCATAATATGAATACCCACCAATTATGCTCAGAAATTTTCCCAAGAAGGCATCCATCCCCTTAAGTACATAATCTTCACATTAAGACCAACGAAGTGCTGGAATTTGATGATACCTCAAGCTGCCTGTTTGTTATTTTCAGAATTCTTTCAGTACCTGATCTGGAAGTTGTTTCTTAGCTGGAATATTTAAAGGCCAATTTTGAATTGTTGAAAGACTTAATTCTTGATATAAATGTTGACAAAGGATGATCGCTGGTTCTATGTTCAAGTACATCATTACTTATCAAATTTATGATATAAGCAACAAGAACTGATTTTCCAGAATGCTTGGAAAAGGCAAGTGGCCACCTGTTTGTTAATTCCTATGTGAGTATCATTTCAGTATTTAAACTATGATATCGATGCCGGACCTTGTCTTGTAAAAATGAACAATATCTAGCCTTTCCATGGGCACATAAACAGTGTTATTTGGATAAGCATGGAAGAAATTAATATTACCTGTCACTTACAAACAACAGACGTGGGGGAGTCCCAGTCGGCCAATTGACAAAGTAACATTTTTTTAATGCTTTAAAAGTATGACTTAGAATATTTATTAGATTTATGTAACGCATTGCATTAGGAAATGCTTTTTCTCTCAAAATTTAGCCTTTTCTAAACTGACGTGATTCCCCGCCCCCAACAGTCCGATTCTATCTCTCAAATTATACATGAATAACATTATTCTAAAAATCATGCAAGCCATTTCTGAGAATTTGATTTGAAATTTGGTAATGATTTTCAATCTGGAGGCAAAACAAAATTCACTTGGTGAACTTCTCTTTTACGCTAACCGATTTTTTTTTAAAAAAAATCTCTTCAAAGAATGACCAAGCTTTAAAGATTTAAGAGCTTTAAAACTTGAGTTATTAACTCTCCAATTTAAACATAAGTCTTTTATAACATTCAGAAAATAGTTAAACTATATACTTCAAAATAGCATAGATGGTAAAAAATTATTTAGAGGACATTCCAGAAAATTTTTCATTTGAATAAAATTTCATACTTAGTAATATCAGCCATGACAAACATTGAATATTTGAATGTAGTATGTTTAAAGTATGATAGTAAGAGTGGAAAAAATTTCAGGACCTGTGAAAGACAAGTCACAGTATCTATAATAATTCATCAAACATAGTCTTTTTTAAAATTATATTTGAATTTCTGATGCATTAATAATTAACAATATGGTCTCTAATTATATATTATTTAAAGTAATGCAAGACTATATGTAATGAAAGTTGAGAGCAAATATTAAAACATAAAATTATATTTGAAATTCTAGCGAATTAATAATTAACAACATAGCCTCTAGTTGTATATTATTTACTGTAACACAAAACTACAGGTAATAAAAGCTGATAGCAAATATCTGTATCTCGCAATGATCATATCCCTAAGAGTACCACCTCTGAAAGTGGCCTGTTTTTTCTAGAAAATAAGTAAAAGAAAATTAACCCACAATCTAAAAATTTCAGATACACAACTTGAAAAAGTGGTACAGCAATAATATTTCTTCAAAGCAAAAAATGTAAATTAATCAGCTATGCCCTCAGTGGGGATTCAAGCTCTAGATTTGCAGATTGCTATCTGAATGAGCTGCCAGTTACATCATGAAAGCATACAGTGGAAAAGGATAAAATTCCTCACAGTGGTCTTTTAATTGATGGCATATAACCTGAGTAGGTTATAATGCAACAGTTGCATGACATATGTTCTCTTAAAATTGGGGCCAATCATGCAAAAATTTACTATAATGACAACCATTGAATGATACACAAATCAATGAAATAGATAAGATGAACACAACTATAAAAAGGTAAGTTATCAATACATTAAACACTTGGTAAATTTAAATAACTACATTAAAGTAAATAATAAAAACCAGTGTCTTTTAAATATGGAAAGAGATTAAAATTCATCATTTTTGCAATTAAACAATCAAGAAAAATACTAGAGTCATTAAAGCACTTCAAAATCTGTCTGCTGATGAACACGACCCAGTTTCAACATAACGGAAGGCCACACCATTCCATAAACAGCTGAGCAATAGTCCAGTCTCGAGTACATTGTAAATGCAGAGCACTGAGCCTCTATCAGCACCCCAGGAGGTGTTCATCAAGACATGATGTTTTGAAACACTCAGGGTTCGTACACATTTCTGCACAAGGAAATTAAGTACTTTTAAGGACTTTTAAGGACCATTAATGAAAAAAATTAAGGACCTATGAGCAAATGGGAACTGAATAAATTCGATTAAAAATATTATCTATGCCTGAACGTCATTTTTGTAGTACCATCCTAAAAAGAAAATAGATCCCTAAGTAAGATGAATTATTATTAAACATGAATTAATTAACAAAATTATTAATAAGTTTGAGAATAAAATCAACTTTATAAAATATATCAAGTAGCATTAAATATTTTACATTTATAACAGTTGGACATATTTGAAAGAAGATAAGTGACATTTCATTTATGTTTTGCTAACAGTTGACTTTACGTTGATTTTTTATTTTTTTGTCACATATTTGCTCAGTCTAGAAGTTTCCTAAATAGCAAGTAGATTTTATGTCAAGCGACATAGATTAAAACAGAAGTAAGATCATAATCAGCATGATTCATAGCAAAAGATCGCCCTGTCACCGCTGCTGCTTGCTTAGAGAAAGCCCTGCTGATTAGAACAAACCTAAAAAGCCTGTTAAAAGGCCTGATGTAGGCACGGTCGGCAAGATTTGAAAGTTAGGCTCTGTCTGCCGCAGTTTTTGTCGTAGCTTCGTGTAGGTCTAATAAGCCAATAAAGCACCACAGGTGATAAGTTGTTTTGTATTGTTTTAAGTCTCACTAGATACAAAGAATACGTTTTACATGAATTTTTACATTTTGGTGTTTTATTTTGTGACCACGGTCAGGACTAATGAAAGGCAATAACTTGCTTTAATATGCAGAGGTAATTTTTAAGGGTAAGCAGTTAGTTATAAATAATTAAATTAGCTAGTTAGATAACCTTAGTCATTATGGATTTACATGGCCAATACAAAATTTTATTTATTTTTTAACAATACTTGTTAAAAAAGCTCTATTAAAATCACAATCTAATAAAATTTCACATTTAAAATACATATAATTTATGACATTGATTCTTAAAGGATATTAGACAATTACACATTAAAAGCTAACAAAACATTTATGTTTTGCAACAACAAAATATTTATGCGTCTTTTTAATTTGAAGTCTTCCCAGACATTTTGGCTAATCGATTTCCTTCTCTTTAAGCATCTTTTCTAACAATCAGAAAATTGTCTCAATATGCAAACCAGTGTTCTCACTAATTTCTGCGTGCTTTATCTCCTTACTAGTCAACCTCTCTACAATATAGCCTATGAGGATTTACTTGATCTGGTAAAAGTTAAATAGTCTAAAACGTCCTGACAGACGTGAGGTAAATTATCGCTATGTCTGACAATCGTTTAAATAAGTCTCTTATTTAAAAAGAACTTAGAACATAAAGCATGTTTTGATGCTAACAAAATCAATTACAGCTTGAAGTGATGTAATTAAACAAGAACAGTCAAATTCAAACTAAAAATGTGGACTAGTAGTCAAAGACTATACAATTTAATTTTAATTTAAGTTGGCTTAGAAACTCTGTCATATGAGGAAATAGAAATGGGAAACTATACTAAAGGCTGAAATCATAAACAACTGGGTAATTTACATAGTTATAATTGCACATATCTTTGAAGAATAATTTTCTTTATGTATTCAGTTTCTTTCTTTAACACATTTTCTTTTAATTCTAGAATTTTTGGATTTAATTAAGGATTTCTGTTATTCTAAAAAACTAAATGCATTTAGAATGTATAGAAAAAGCTGCTAATTTTATTTTTTTAGCAATATCTAAATTCTGAAGAAATATGAAATATATATAGTAAGGGTTGGTTATAGAGCTGATGTGGCAGAACTTTTAGAATTTAGTGACAAACTGAGCAACAAAATCTAGAAATTTCATAACTTTTAGAGATTAGAGCGAGCACTGGAAGCAGAATTTACAAAGGCACTACACAGCAGAATTTAGGTTTAACAGAGATTGCATCAGGTGGGAAAATGCCCAGTGCCAGCTCTGTATGATGCATTAAGGCATATTATATGAATCTTTTAAACTGACAGTTTTTAAATTTCTTTATTAATAAAAAAATGCATTTCTATAACGCCTGTCCATGTGATAAGATTAGAAGCATTTTTGATATTTTCCATGCTTGTGTCCAGTGAAAAGTAGAAATATAAAGGGAAGATAAACATGTTAAGAAAAAGATTCTAGTATTAGAAGTAACGCATTCAAATATTATGTTTTCATTGTTCTTCCAAACGTTCTCCAAAAAGTAAGAAATTCATCACAAACTTTCTGTAAAGTACATCCATTACGTGTTAATACCATGGAGACATTTTTTATATTGTTACATATTACTGGAATCTTCTAGAATCATGGATCTATAAATCTTGCCTTCAAATGTTTCTAAACTTTACAAACTGCACTGTCTAAAATCCTAAAGAAAAATTATCCCTACCAATTTTGTAACAGCCAAAAAAGCATAATTTTTTGAAAAAAAAATAGGAAAAGTGTAAAATTCATTTTACAGAGAAAACTGATGCATATTCTGAGAATTCTAAATATTCTGAGACAATTATATGGGAAAAACTCTTACTATGAAAAAATTAAAAAGAAGACATTTTTAATTAATTACATAGCTAATTCTTCTTTTAGTAAGAACTGTTTCGTAAATTGTGTTTTATAGCATTATACCTTGTTTGTTTCTCAGATTCAAAATATTGTACAATAAGTTGTTAAAATGAAACTTTAAAATAAAATAATTTTATTTTTCGCTGTCATATTATAATGTTATTTTTTTCATATAATTTCAATATATTGCCATTATTTTAATGAAATGTATCAATGTTACAATGTATTTGGGAATTAAAAATTTTCTATAAAAACTAATCTTAAAAATGCCAAAATGTCGATAAGTCGCCAAATTTAGAACCGTTAAATAAAAAAATTTACATCACCAAAAGCGAAAAGTTGTTTAAGAACAATTCTTCATTAGAAAAAATTAATTTCGAAATGCTTATGTTTCACTTCTTGCTTACTTGAGTATCCACTAATTATATTAGAAATAGGAACAAATTATAACACATGAACCCATTCAAAAGATAACCGCATATGTCAGCGAATCGCCAAAAATATTCCTCCAAAATGCTAATTAACATTCCAAATGGCATTCGTGAAAACAGACAAAAATTTCAGGTGATTAAAATTAAGGACCTTCTGCCGGTTTTGGCCGAAATTAAGGACCGAAAATCGATTCCGAAAAACCTAAGGACTTTTAAGGACTCTCAAGGACCGTATGAACCCTGAACACTTCTTCAAGCACAGGATACTGGGAATGCAGATCAGTTGCTGGTTGAGCATGAATCCTAAAAACGTGATTTCAAGTACAATAGGATTCAATGACCCTACAATGAAGCTTTTACTTCACTTCCTTATGGAGACTCTAGACTTCTGCATTATTAAATTGAACACAGTTTTCAAACAAACTGCCCAAAGCTTTAACAGAAGCAGTCTTCATCCCTAAATTTAAAGTATAAACAGCCCACCTTCACCATCATTACTGTGATCATTTATTATTGCATTAAAAAGTATGAATAGCCCACAACTCAAAATTTGCATTTTGATGAAAATCTGAAGTTCTTCCTCCCCTTCACATTTGATCTATTATCATATTCTTGACCATTCAAATTTTAAAATAGAATATGTTTTTTCCCTTATGTTAAATTATCTCTTCATGTAAATAACAAGCTGCAGAAGAGCAACTTGCAAACAGGGCCTGATTGTGATGGTCTCAGGAGCTTTCAAGCCCACTTTCTATGTTTTTATAAGGAGAAAACAGGATTATGAGGAATTAAAACACCATTTTGGGATGTTGCAGTAATGCAGGCCTAGCCAGTAATTAGGCCCTACTTGCAAAATCTTGACGTTTCCTACATTTTTATTTATTTATTTTATTTTTCGTAGCTGAAAATACCAGAAAGTAAATGAAAAATCTTTTCATATCACCATGAAAAACGAAAGAATGAAGAAACACACTTTGGTATATTCTATCTTGAATGGAATTTTGATTTGTCATTTGGATAAAAATCAAATTATCCATCAAGACATGTTCCATTACAAAAGTAATAGCATACAATAGCAGAACATAACTTTCACACAGTCCATTTTGCTCACTTAAAGTGTGCGGCCAAAAAACCTGGCTTGACCTTTAAATTATATTTAAAAAAATTATCTTACCACATTTTCAAATTTGTAAAATTTCACTTTTGCTGTCTACTTAAATAAAGTACTAAGTGCAGAAGATGTGTTAGAATGTTCCTTTCACGAGAATTTCATTGTTTATTGCAAACAGCATGCTTTCATATTTCTAGCGGTAAAGAATTCGGCTCCCAGTAAATTGACCCATGATCAAGTCCCGCTCACGCGACGCAGCACTTCCCACTGATGATACTAAATGGCGACACGAGCAAGTAACTAACCAGGCTTCACTGAACCACGTGATCGCCACAGAGGTTGCTGTTCGCGTAGAGCAAAGCCATTGTATTTTTTATATTTTACATATATACATAAAGCATTTACACTTCACAGTTTCGAAAAGAACAGTAATAAATTTTATCAAAAGAAAGAACTTTTTTTCTCCCCTTCTTATTCCAAACAATAAATATACATAAACCATCACCTGAAACATAAAAATTCAAATGTCATCCATGGAGTTGTAAATACATAACCATATTTATTTGAATCTAAGCCGCATCCCAAATTCTCAACACGCTTTTGTGAAAAACTAAAAAATAGTGTAAGAAGCTTTATTGATATCCGATATTTACAAAATTAAAAAAAATTTTAAATGAGGACTAAGAAGTGAATAGTTAAATTATTTTAACAGTATTAAAAACTTTTAAATACATACATGAACCTGCAATTGCTCTAACTTTCAATACCATGTTTCAAAAATGATTCGCCACTCCCACTGTCAGAGCTGACTTCGGAACTTGTGTTGGTGTTGCCATTTTTCCACACGGTGTCCTCTTCCATGCTATCCAACCCATTTCTTATGCAACATTTTTTGGAATGCATTATAGTCTCATTGGAAACTTTTTTCCAAGCAACAGTCATTCTACAATTTTCATGCTTCCAGTTTTCGTCCCCTCTTTTTACATAGTCCTTAAATGGCTTATTAATGCTTATATCAAGCAGCTGAAGCTGGCTTATCATACCACCCGGAATTATCATCATATTACAAGTGTTTCATCTGTTTCTTTTTTAGAGAGTCTGTCAAATGACCTTTAAAAGCATCCATGATAAGCATGCTTCAAGAATTTCAAAGAGCTCTTGGTCTATTATTCCGAACTGAATTAGCCCAATCTTCCATGTTTTTGGCAGTCATCCATCTGTTTTTCTGAGCACGTACAATTACGCCTTTGGGAAAATTTTCAATTTTCATTTAGGGGCACTCATTTCCTGTTAAGAGCCAAATACATAGATATTTTATAGTATTACAGTGATACGTTTTTTCGTATTTTGTACTCAAGATTTTCACCTCTTTCTCACCCTTTGAATTTACAGTATAATTCCGTGGCATATCAAAGTACAGGGGTTTTTCTCTGTGTATCTAATTAATTTCTCGAATTCATATGCATATCTTATCTGTAAAGTGATGACGTGCTATTGAAACTGCACGAGTTTATCTTCAAAAGCTGCAGGAAGTTTTTGGCAGATTAAGTTCTCCTTCCCTTCTCATAAATTTTTCACACCACCCTCTATATGATTTAAAATTATCGATTCTAAATTTATGAGTGGCTTCTTTTGCCTTGCATTGTAGCATTTGTATAGTAACTGGCAGTGTTTTAGATCGAATGTCATGTACAAATTAAGCAAAACTATAATCTACTTCAGCATATATTTCTTTTCCCGGTGAAAGACTTTGTAGAAGATTTACAAGCAAAAATCATATCCCAGTGTTTACGCCATCGACGTATAATTGTCTCATCCATATCAAATTTTCTGACTGCTGCTCTGTTTTCATTTTATTTTGCATATAAAAATCCCCTTCCTTTTCATATTTGCTTCAGAGTGAAATAGTCTTGATGCCATTACCGATATCTTTGATATTTAGGCGATAACAAAGACGTATACAAAAAAGTGCCTAAATACGACCAGATAACAAAGTTCAGGATAGATTAAACACTGAAGATAAACTGCGGAACGTGATGAGTCATTGATGCAAGTGGCCAGAATAGACAGTTATATTTTTCTATTTAAAAATGGTGGAAACTCAATTTCCCCCATCCAATGAATTCGATTCTAAGCTGCACCCAATTTTCAGTAGCATTAACACTGAAAAAAAAAGTGCCGCTTACATTCGAATAAATACCGTATATCGATTTCTGACATACTCCCATCTTTTGATTAGGTGAAAATTAATCAAAACAAAAATACACTCAGTGCAAAAATAACAAATATATAGCCTTTTTATAATACACAGAAGGTCTAATTGTTATGAAACTTGAAATATATCTAAAATACACACATTTATCAAATATAATTGGCAAGCAGAGTAGTTAAATTCGTCGTAAAAATCTGCTGGCCGCTTTTATTCTCCTGCCTGGTCTAGTTGTAACAGTTTTTCTCAATAGTTGAGGAGAAACTTCTGCCTCTACTTTAGATATTTACGTCTTGGTATTGGAATCTCTGTTGGGAGGGGATATTTCCTATAGACATATTCTCTGAACAGGATGAATCAGTTCTCCATACATTGTTTTTCAATGCAAAATTCAGATGCAATTATCTCTTCCATGGTACACTTGTATAATCTCGGCCATTGGCCAGAATATTTTTCTTTTTCCTACACTTTCAATGAGCACAAGATCCCCAGTGTTGACCTCGTGATCATTTTTTGCCTTTCCTCGGTGTAATATTAACTGACTTAGATATTTTGCTCCGAAACATGTTCTCATAGTCTCCCTTAATTTCTGTTGATGTCTAAGCCTCTTATTCAGATTAACTTCAACCAGGTGGTCTAAGTCAGGTACTCCCTGGGATGCAGTGTCATTGAGAAACATTGCTGGAGTTAGAGCAATCAGATCATCCAAATCTTCTGAAACATATGTCAATAGCCTACAGTTCACTGTGGCTTCACAGTCACATAATACACTTATCATACCTTCAGAACATGATGATGATTGTCCCAATACATGACACAGTAGCTTCTTGACCACTTAAGTAAGCCATTCAAAGAAACAACGTCTCCAGGCAGCTGTGGGAGGATTAAACTTCAACTCTATTCTTTAGATTGAAGCATCAACTTCACCAATCTACTGACTTAAAGAAATTATCCATTCCCACAAAGTTACTTCTATTGCCATTGTAAAAAATTTTTGGTCGAGATCTTCTGGCCATGAATCTGTGAAATCCTTATAAGCATTCTTCAGTAGATAAAAATGTTATGAGTTCAAAGTGCACAGCCCTGTCCACAGTGTATGCAAAAAGGAAAATCCAACTTTTTTGTCTGTCCTTCAAAACAATAGGACCTAGCAAATTACACATATTACTTCAAAAACGTAGGCATCTTTCACCCTGTCCTCTGGCAGTGGTGCAGAAACCTTTTCTATTTGTTTGGACTTGTATCTTTTACATATGACACAAGCTGAAGGCTCAGGTGCGAAGCACATGAAAACAGGCGCCTGGGCAAAAGCCACATCCTGTGTGTAATGCGTGGGAAAAGTAGCATAACTTTCTTACTATAACGTAGAGGTTTTGTTGGCTGAGAATAAGAAATTCTCAATAAGAGACAGGGTGAGACCTTCGTATGCACATACAAAGTTGGCAAAGTCAGCCTAAACACTGCATAGAATGAGGTTAGGAGTGGGATAAAATTGCAGGGAGAGGAGTCACTTTTTCCATCTTGATGCTCTGAGCACTGTTATTGGTCTGCTGGAGTCCCGTGTCTTGCCTGTATTTCAATTTTCAGTTTCCGCAAATTTTATGAGTAACATCGCAGCTTCAAATCCAGTTTGTAGTTTTTTTGCCGGTGTTTTGGCCTGTTTAATTTTCCCAATTAAGGAGATTATGGAACTCAAGAATGATTTAATTTTTTCGTCATTGAGCCAGGCTACTGCTTCCTGTATTTCCGCTGGTAGGGGCGTGATATTACCTTTAAGTTTATCACTATATAGTATCTGTGACGTAGTTCCCTGTGCTGGGGCATTCTTAGGACTTGGGAAATTTTCTTCGTTAAGGGTCGGCGCTTTCTGTTGTGGTTGAGGGTTTTTCTTTTCAAATTTTCTTTGATATTCCTTGCAGCCTCTGTAACTGCTTACGTGGTTTTCCCCGCAAAAAATGCAGGTAGGCTTGTCGTCCGGCTTCACTGGGCACAAGTTGCTTCGATGTGGGTTAACGCATTTTACGCATCGAATTTGATTGTTGCAGCACACTTGTGAGTATCCGTATTGTTGGCACTGTACTCCGCATTTTTTCGGATTGAATTTCTCAATGAGTAATTTCGGCAATACTTTTGCGTCGGCATGAACATATACCTGTCAGCTTTTACAACTACGAATCAGAGAATCTCCATTGTCTAATAGATAATAAACAGCGAGAATGGAGGTGTATGCAAGCTTTTTCCTCTTTCTGCCCTAAGAATGAACAGCTCACAGGGGAATTCTGCATAAGTTTCATTCAAACGTTGCTACAGTTTTGTTCCTTCCAATAAAATGTTTTCGGAAAGCAAATCATCATTTATGGGAAAAAAATGTTCCCAGAATTATGGGATAAATTTATAATGAGAATAAAAGAAGAAAAAATCAGAATCGCTTCTCTAGTAATCACTGCACTCCTCGAAAATTGGGTTCAATATCACCTTTTTAAGAAAATGACAGATGAAATGGGTTTTAGATATAGAATCTCAAAATTCTCAATAGCTATTCAATACTTTATATTTGAAAATGTTTATTTAATTTGAATTTCAACCAAATATTGAAAACAAAAATCTCTGTAAGGAGATTAGCAGAAAAAAAGTTTCCGTACTTAGGGAAAAACTAAGCATTCTTATTCTCATTCTTTTACAGTGATATTCCATCAAATTGTATCAGAAGATCATATCACTGTTGGATGTAATAATTACTTATTTCAAACATTTTGCATGTTCACGAATGTAATTAACTGCCTTTTAACAACAAAACACTGGTAGTTTGGCGTAGGTTTGAATTCCGGCTAATGCATTCGTTGCATGATATTTTGGCGATTTTTAGGTTGTAAATACGAACCAGTTTTCCTGAAAATGTCATCTGCAAATATATCCCTTTCCTCAGGGAGGTAACCACTGTAAGCTTGTATTTGTTTTTAGTATACTTTGGAATGAAGATAAAGAAAATGCGTCAAAAGTACCATCATATTTTACTAAACTGACGCACAGTGTGAAACTACAATATTAAATCTCAGTTTGTTACAGCAAAAATTATAAACTGCTGCATTATGTATAAATCTTCAGGCCTTTCGCAAATTAATCTGCATCCATCAACATAATTGAGAAGCAGGGTCTACGCTAGGCATTTTGTCTCCCAGTGCAATCTATGTGGGTTCTTAAATCTCCTGAGCAATGTTCCACAAATTTTTTTAAAAAAATTGCCATCCTTAAATTTTCTTGCTCTGCACTTCTCTAGTGTTCTAAAAATTTTGTGTCCAATAAATTTTTGTTTCTAAGCACATACTCTAAATTCTTAAAATTTTGCCATCCCTAAATTTTCTTCTTTTATGCTTGTTTAAATTCTAAGCATTTTTCCGTCATTAAAATCTGCTGCCCCATCAGGCCTGTTCTTCAATAACACAGATGGCACTGAAAAATACAAATTTTAATAGCAAGCTTCGTATTTTCCATCAAATAAAGTTCATCCATTAGAAGTGCTATGAGAGCATTAAAACGTATATGTAATAAATATGCAAATTCCACAGAAGCAATTTTTTGTTATCTCCTGAAGAAATACGTGTGTCTGACTGCCTTCAAATTTAATGAAGTTTTATTCAAAATCTACATCAAAACGGTTTCTTTTTGACCTAATATTAAATTTTACATTCGTGTTCTTCTCTCTCTATTTGATGTTCCACAAGATTTATTCAAAAATTGTTTTTTTTTATTTTTTTATTGTAAAACAAATAGTTCAAATGGAAATCTTGAGCTTACTTTTATTTACTTAAATTATAACATCTGATAATGGGAATTCTAAATAATTTGCATGTAAGAACCCTAAAAAATGTGAAACACCATTTTGATAGCATTTGTTTTGGTTTATTTGATTATTTCAAAGATTGCGAGGACTATCTGCCTAAAGGGAGGACTTTCTAAGGGAAACTTGCTGGTTTCTATATTGGCTTTGATTTCCCCTTACCTCCACTTTGAAAGGTAAAAAAAAAGTTATATTAATATTCTACATCTATATTTTAGTCTAAATTTTCCTTAAAATGAATTTTAGCAATTTGATACAAGTGTTGTCTTTAAGTTAAGAATTAAAATAATGTTCTTTTATGATTTACATAAGATAACTCTTTCTGTCAAAAATAATCATATGAAAATGCACCAAATTTCACAACCATGCCATTCATTTCAGACACTGAGATGTACCTGTAACATTATCTTGTCTGTATGTACATGTCTTTTTTAACAAGGTTGTCGAATAAGAATATGACTGAAATTTCTTTCAAAATATTCACCATTTTATTACTTCTGCCAACCAATAAATGAGATAAAGGCAAAATTATCTTTTATAAATATGAAACAAGATAAATGAAATAGATTTGCACTAAAATGAATTACAAACAATCTGCCGAAATGACCAACACTAAGCATGTGTTCATTATTTTAATGATGTATTAATTATCACGTACATGTAACTTTCAACAGGAATTTGGTACTTTAAACCTCTTACAAATTTGAACTTAGCGTTAAACCTTGATAGCCTGAATCAAAAGCAAATAATTAGTTAAAATAGACCACTTCACTAGTTCGTAAGATTTTATGACTGCCATATGCATATCTATAAAATTAAATTGAAACTTTTATTAGTATTCCATTTAAGATATTTGCCCTACATTAATATTCATTTTTGAAGAATTTTTTATTAAGCATTTCAACAAATTAACATTCTATAAATGTATATTAATGTACCCAAATGCAATAAAATCAAAATTTTTATTTGATAAGCAATTAAAATCAGGAATATGCACAAAACTAGTAGTAAGTCAATAGGGACCTCCCTTTTCTGTTTTTGGATTCCCACAAAAAAAAAAACCTTTTGCTTCTGACCAAAGCATGCAGACAAAACTTGTTGTTCCTTCCTTGGAAGGAACGCGCGAGGAGGCAACGCCATCTATCGAGAAAAATAATCATCAAGAATTATGTTAATAGAATTTTAAAAGCGCTAGGAAGGACTGGATTAGACTTAAAATCGTTCACTAAACTTGCTAAATCTTTGTGAATATGAAAAGCCTCAAGAAAATCCAATTCACCAACGGAAGAAGCTTTTTGGATAATTTTTGCAGATCCAAAGTCAAAATTATGATAAAATTTCCAACTATGATACGCTATTGAAGACTTGTTAATTTCGCCCTTTCGGACATAAGATTCATGTTCCTTGATACGAAACTTGAACGCTCTTTTTGTTAGGCCAATATATCTCAAGCCACACTGACACGATATACTATAAATTCCCCAAGAATTAAAGTCAGAAACAGAATCTTTTAGAGTCGAACCATGAATTTTATTGATAGGGAGGAAACTGACCTGAAAATTGAATTTGTGGAGAATCCGTGCAACCTTATAACTAACAGAAGGATAAAACGGAAGCACGACAAAGTCATTAATATTGTTTCTAACAATGGAATGTCTTCTATGATGGGAATCTGAAAACTTTTCAACAGCTTTATCAATGATCACGGGAAAAAATCCTCGGTCAATAGCAACTGCTTTTAAATAATTAAGTTCATTGGTAAGCAAGGATTCTGTGGAACAAACTTTGAGCGTGCGAAATACATAATAGCTGTAGCTGCCCTCGAAATCGATTGAGTGTTTTTAGTGAATGTACGCCAAATACAAGGTTGTGTTAGCGAATTTGATTGTCACATTGGCGTGTGTCTCTTCCATTGTAATTTGTGCTATAAACCGGCATTTTCGAGAAAATTCTACTTTATATCGCTTGCACCATTTTGACTTTCGTTGCTTCTTTCCACGTGGCCACTGTTCTTCAGACTTGAGTAAGTCTCTCTCTTTTTGTTTATATTCTTTTGAATATTTTTTGTCATATGTTTATATAAATTGTCTTCATTAATTATTTGTTGCTTTTTCATGTTATAATTATTTGCTTTTTTGTGGCTTTCGCAATTATATATTCTTTTGTTCACTTGTTTCTTCCTTGTACCCTTTTTCACAATATGTCCACTGACAGGAACCGATTTTGTAAGTTACGCCTTAAGCGTATGAAATTCTTAAATCATCTGCAGTTTTTACTTAAATGCAAACACCAAAATATCATTCCTAAATTTATACATGTGAAATGTAGCCTAAAATCTTCCGTTCACATTTCGAAAATTTTGCATAAATTCAAATTGTCACTTCTTCGTCATATTATAAGGAACACGCGCAAACGTTTATCCAAAATTGAATTTGAATTATATTACCTCCATTTAAAAATTGCTAATTCAACTGTAAATTTTTCCTCATTTGATCATGCATCTTGGTCTAGAACCGACACTGTTTGTCAACGGCATAAAAATGTGCTTATTTCTAAATTCCTCAAGCTCACACACCAATCGGTTAGTCCTACACATCTAGTTAATCTTCCCACTGTAAACGCTCACCCCATCGTTAATATCTCCAACAAGAATATTTCGGAGGATAAGTTAAAAGTATTAAAATATAACTTCAACTTTTCAAAGACATCTAAACCTTCAGTTCCTCAAATCATCGCCCCTATTGAAAAAGCTTTTAAATTCTCCAAAATTTCAGAAACGCAGAAGGATACAATACGCCACCTAATTACTCATAACGTTAATTTTAATAACAAATCTTTGGGTTTGAATCTTACCAAAAAGGAAAGAGAGACTTTATGTGAAATTCATTCTGATACTAATATTATTATTTCTAAAGCTGATAAGGGCGGACAGATCGTTGTTATGGACAAACCCACATATATTGCTGGAGTCTCTAAACTGATAAATGAGGGCCCATACTGCTCGATCCCTAAAGATCCTTCAACTTCGGACCTCACAAAAGTTAAAACAACTATTAAAGCTTCTCACATACTCCCAACACAGTTGAAGAAATCACTTATTCCACCTATTGCTAACTGTGCTAGGCTTTACGCTCTCCCAAAAGTCCATAAAACTGGGATTCCTTTTCGACCAATTGTTTCCAACATAGGTACAGCATCATATCCTTTGGCCAAATATTTAGTTTCCAGATTTTCTCCTTTACTTGCTAACAATATTCACACTGTAAAAAATTCTTCTGAAGTCATCGATAAACTTAAAGGTATTTCTCCACTGCGTTCCATTATGGTTTCATTTGATGTCAAATCACTGTTTACTAATGTTCCAGTCGAAGGAGCACTAAAATGTCTTGAAAGTAGGCTTAGGGAATTCCATTTCACACATACTGAAATTGATGAGTTGGTTTCACTTACTAAAGTCTCTCTCAGTCAAACCCACTTTGTTTTCCAAAATGAATATTATCGTCAAATTGAAGGATTAGCTATGGGTAATCCTCTCAGTCCTGTACTTGCTGACATTTATATGCACTATTTTGAGGAAAAATTATTTGATAAACTATCTTTTCGTCTCTGGATTCGTTATGTAGATGACACTTTCGCACTTTTTGACGGTAATAAAGACGATTTATCCGAGATTTTATCTACTATAAATTCAATTGATCCAGCCATCCAATTCACTCTTGAAATTGAATCCAACAATTCCCTCCCCTTCCTTGATATTCTTATAATCCGCAATGAAATTGATTTTAGCACTACTGTGTACCGTAAACCCTTTGCAGTTTGTTTACCACCCCATGCTAAGTCATGCCACCCTGTTAAGCAAAAAATGGCTTCTTTTTACTATTATGTATTTCGCGCGCTCAAAGTTTGTTCCACAGAATCCTTGCTTACCAATGAACTTAATTATTTAAAAGCAGTTGCTATTGACCGAGGATTTTCTCCCGTGATCATTGATAAAGCTGTTAAAAAGTTTTCAGATTCCCATCATAGAAGACATTCCACTGTTAGAAACAATATTAATGACTTTGTCGTGCTTCCATTTTATCCTTCTGTTAGTTATAAGGTTGCACGGATTCTCCACAAATTCAATTTTCAGGTCAGTTTCCTCCCTATCAATAAAATTCATGGTTCGACTCTAAAAGATTCTGTTTCTGACTTTAATTCTTGGGGAATTTATAGTATATCGTGTCAGTGTGGCTTGAGATATATTGGCCAAACAAAAAGAGCGTTCAAGTTTCGTATCAAGGAACATGAATCTTATGTCCGAAAGGGCGAAATTAACAAGTCTTCAATAGCGTATCATAGTTGGAAATTTAATCATAATTTTGACTTTGGATCTGCAAAAATTATCCAAAAAGCTTCTTCCGTTGGTGAATTGGATTTTCTTGAGGCTTTTCATATTCACAAAGATTTAGCAAGTTTAGTGAACGATTTTAAGTCTAATCCAGTCCTTCCTAGAATAAATTCTAAAATAAATACCTCATATGTAGGTGGATTAATAACCAGATCCTGAGTCGAAAGAGCATGACATAAAACTCAAGTATTCTCATACGAAAACATTGTGAAGGTCACCAGCATAGCTGAAAACTCATTGTAGTTTATTCAGGATAAATAAAAAAAAGTTCTGTCCATGAACCTGATGGAGTATGTTCAGACAGTTCAATTCAGACATTTATTTTGGTGACCGAGTTATCTTAGAATAACAAGGCAAGCTGTTAAGGGGTTTCAAAAGTTTCAGTTTACTTTTAACTTTCATCACAGAATGTAAGCAAACAATTTTACATAACCATTAATTATTCTGATGGTATAGTCAATCAAAAAATTTTATAACATTCTACTTTCCGTACCTATAATATCCCTTTAATATCACAAATACTACAATAGTCTATTAAATTTAAGGTTTTATTTATTATTTATAAACATTTTCAAGACTCAATTTTATACTAACTGAAAGCTGCATATAACTAACTGACATATTATTTCATCACTGGCTAGGAGGTGCTCAGACAGTTAATTGACAAGGGTCTCTGCTCCTTGCATATAGTAAGCAGATCTTTCAGGACTGCATTAAAAAGTTCCATAGCAAAAATAATTCTATAAAAATACTCCATTTTTTTATATTGGACGGGGGACATTCAATTCAGAGGTTAAAAAACAGTCCTATTTGATTCTGAACTAATACTCCCCTACATCATATTTCATTTTACTTCCAGTTATTCACTATGTAACTTCCAATTCTAGTAACACCAATTATTTCCCATAATTTCAAATATCATTACCCTTTAATGCATTTTGCTTTTTATATTACTCACATTTAATATTATGAGTTATTCACAATTTCCATATTATTTATTTATTAATATATTTTGCAAAATAAAAATGCCCACCCATCTAATGATCATCCAATACACAGGAAAGAAATTCAGAAATGTTACTGACGACAGCTTTTCATCGAAATTTTGCAAAAAAGAACAATCATTTATTCAATGGCAGATCTTTAAACTGTTAATGTTTCTTTGATATTATCTGTCAACTCCAAAACGACTTGCAACAAAGTGCAGATCAAACTAAATGTCAGAAATGCATTTTTGCGACTTTTTCATTACATCAATATTTTTCACTAAATATTACTAACAAAAATATAAATATAAATTTCACTACAAAAATATTTTTAAAAATAAAATACATTTTAAAGAGTGAATAATAATGACAAAAAACAAAATGCACCATTGACAGTTGGATTCAAGCAACAAGTTTCTCTTTTGAAGTGTTAATCTAGGCCAGTATTATTAATCAAATTGTCATTGCATCCAGCAAATGCTGCAAGTATCTTAACATATTATTTCCAAATGATGTGCACAAGGTTTTTGAAAATATATTTACTATAAGATCTTACATAATTATGCAGAGTTTGAAGGAAATTGTCAGTAAAAGGGCAAGATTTCTCTTTGGAAAATATGCAAAGCTTAAATGTTACGTTCTAGGTGCAACTGCATTCCCACAGACCAAGTCCTTTTCATTTTCAATTTTATTCCTGAAATAGTTCTAATTCTCAATACAAAAACACACTTAAAAATTTACATTCATGTATTTCTGCACAGATTTATAAAACTAAGGATAACTTAAAATACGCACTAACAATTTTTCTGCAATTTAAAAATCGTAAAATATTCTCTTCACAACAAGTATTACACATAACAATTTTAGAAACTTCTATAGCGTGAATGACTTGCTGGATGAAAATAAATAAATAATATTGCAGAATAAAAACATCTAAATGAATTATTAATTAACTTCCTTTATTCACATAAAACTACATTTCTAAGAACTAAGATATTCTCTTAGCAAATTACATAAATCAAAAATCTACTGTGAAAAAGTTAAAAAATACTTATTTTGAGGACTTAAATAAAATGATTTCATTGCATTTTGAATACACTTTGAGCCTTGCATCATTTGATAAATAAGTAATAAAGTTAACAAAATTACAAATACAGTACTAAGTCTGAAAGCCACATATCTAGTACTTGGAATGATCTAATATCTAGGCTCTAGGCCATTACAAGCAATTCCCTACCCCTTACAAAGTCTAAGAAATGGAAAAGAATAGATGTGCCCATAAAAGCATATTTTCTCCTGACTAAGATTCCTGTATGTCACTTTCGAACACCTGCTAGCTACAGAATCAGGCTATGGTCAATGAGAGTGCATCGATCATTTATATTAATGTTAGCCCTTGAACGGTTTGGAGTTTAGCATGTCTCTATGTGATCTAAACAATAAGTCCCATGACATATTTCTTTAGAGTGGGATATTGCTCATTCTGATTTTCTTTTGTTGGAACAGCAGCGGGAAAGAAAGAAAGAATTAGAATGTCAGCAATATAAGCTCAGTTAACATAGCAAATAATTACACACTTCCCTTAATTTTCTGATTTGAAGCAACTTATTATTTTAGTCTGGCTATTACTAATTTCATTAAAATTACACTTTCAGTAAATGAAAACATTATTGGAGAAGCTAAACAAGAAGAATTGTAAGTTTTGCAGGACTAGTTTCAATGGTTTAAATACAAACCATCTGCTTCGGCTGCCTGAGTGCAAATGAATGACACAGAATATGGTGAAAAGATAAAAAGGGCAGGAAAGAAGTCAAGATACTGGCACCATCTATTAAGGGAACAAGTACACCAAAAGCTAATTTTCTTAAACGCTGAGGGTAAAGATGGATTGGAATTGGGGTCGTTAACTAGAACCTAAAGATGGTTTTGAATGTGAAATGCCTCTAGAAAATCTAATTCACGAATGGAAGATGTTTTTTGAATAATTTTGGCTGCAGGAAAATGAAAAGTGTGATTTAAAAAAAATGTGAACTAGGATTCCTTGCCAGTGTAGTTTAATTTATATTGGTCAAACCAACAAAGCCTTAAAGTTTCACATTAAAGAACATCAAGCATATGGTAGGAAAAGGGACACATACAATCCTCAACAAACCCCAGCAATGTTGGTCAGAAAGTCACGCTTTCCATTTTTCTGCAGCCAAAATTATTCAAAAAACATCTTCCATTGGTGAATTAGATTTTCTAGAGGAATTTTACATTAAAAAAAATTAACAACCCTAATTCCAATCCATCTTTACTCTCTGCCTTTAAGGAATTTTTTCTTGTTTCAGCAATAGGTGGCACCATTAGCTTGACTTCTTTCCAGCCATTCTTCTCTTATCACCATATTCTATCTAGGTCATTTGCACTTAGGCAGCTGAAAAAGGTGGTCTTTATTTAAACCATCGAAACTAGTCCTGCAAAATTTACAAATATTACACTGATTCTTGTTGTTTTAACTTCTCCATTAAGTGTTACTCGGTATGTTATTTTAACCTAAATGTGAAAACATCTTTGGTTTATTCTTTCCCTGAAACTGTACATCCGTCAATGAACCAATCAATATTGAAATTTCGTACACACTGAAATGTTAATATAAGGTAGCTTTTTAAAAACAAATTCTGAACTAAGACAATCAAAGAATTCAAGAAATATTTTTAATACAAAATCGGTTTTGTGTGGCTTTATAAGACCAAGATAAGATGTGTCTGCAGATTTTTTTTTAATGCTTAGGATAATTTATAGCCAGCTACCAAACTTCATGATGATGATAAAATCTGAAGGTTTTTAGATATCACAAGAAAAAGTAAAATTTTCTGATTAATGGAATTAAAATAAAAAAATGCTAAATGAAGATGATATAAATTTTACATTGCAACGACATTGTCTCAATCATCAGTCAATTAACAGAACAGCAAATATCAGTAGTACGGCTTTAAATCCGTAAATAGCCATTTCAGTTTTGAATAATATTTTCGATTCATGAGGTGGTGGATTCAGAAAAATCTTTCTTTATGTAAAATACCTCTTTCTTAAAGAAATGTTATTTTTTTATATAATTTCTTCGCCTTATCTGACTAGACTTAAAATGCTAATCTAAAACGCAGAAATTTCCTAAAATGCCAAAGTCCTTATGATTCTGGATATCAGACTTTGTACTGCATTACAAAATTAACTTTAATAACTTAATTAATAACTAAATTTTTTTCCCTTTTCTCAGGAAATTATTCATCTTATGTGCTGCCATAAAAAGAAACTGCATACTTACTTCACACAATAAAAGAAGTCCTTCATCATTTTTTTTAGTTGCCTTGCAGTAATTTGCACTTTTGCTGCTAACATCAGCGAAATAAATACCCTTGCCAAACAAAGAGCCTGTGATGAGTTCTTTACGTGGTGCAATTTGTAGCCCTTCTTTTAAAATACCTAACCAATTGGTTAGGCGTGAACCATGCCACAGCAGCATAACATTTCCATAATTTAAAAATGATGCACTTTCCAATTCTCTTCTACAAGAGAAGATATCGATGACGGTCATGCTGTAGCTGTTATGAGTTGGACCATGTGTAGTTTGAATACAATTCTCGATAATCTAATTATCAAAAATAAGCAAGTAAAAATGAAGAAATCATAAACAATTTTTATACTTGAACAGACAGATTAGCATAAACAAATACCATATTTACTCACATATTGTTTCCCCTTTTCCTACCAATTTTACCACTTGGAAAACAGCAGAAGAAAAATATAAAAATACTATTTCTAAAGAGATAATTTAAATCATATGCATTAAAAAATACAATAAAGATCCACTAATATTATATTATGTATTTCAAAGGACTTCATCACTTTCAATAATATTCCTTTTACTTCAACAAAACTATTTCCCATTTGTGGACGCATTTTACAATCTAATTACAAAAGAGAAGTTCCTAAATCATATGTTGATAAACCTAGGAGGGAATACAGGAGGGGGAGAAATACATGAGTAAATACAGCATATTCTTTCAAAATGTTTTACAATAAGCAATATTTGTTAAATTAGCATTTAGGACTCCAAATTGTCACATATATAAGAATAATACTTACGGCAAATTCTTCAGAAGAATGATCAAGCAAAGTCAAATGGCATTTTAATTTTTTGTAGTATTTATCAAGAGGATCTTCATCAATATCCATTCTTTCATCCATTAAATTCATGGCAACATTGATATTGCCAAGAGCCTAAAATGGACATCAGTTTAAAAAAAAACTTCACATAAGAACTAATGAATGCATCAAACTCTACCATTCACAGATAGGTAAATGTTTAACAATTTATCAGAATGTGTTATAACGAAGTAATTAGGCAACAGTATAAACTAAAGAGAACGTACTTCTAACATTTTCAGTTTTTCTTGTATTTCTTCTAATGTAGTAATTATGGTAGGTGTTTTGCGTCTATAATAAAAAATAATGCTGAATGAGACTATTATTATAAATGAAACATAATAAACAGAATAGCATTAAAATTTTGAAGAAGAAACAGAAAATAAGAGGATTGTTGAATTAAGGCAGAACACATTAGGGCTACCTGGTTTAAATTCCAAATTAGATTTAACCAAGAACACTTAACAGGAACTCATACTATTCCTTTTAAAATAAATTAGCATAATATGAGCTTCCCTCATCCAGAACCTGTTTGACAATCACAAAAGTGTGCAAACACTGCCACTGCATGACCTGAAAGAAGCTGACCGGCTATGAATATTTTAACAAAATGAAAAGGTTTTCGTCAACTAAATCTTAAATTTTATTTTCTAAATATTTATAAAACATACATATTAATTTATAGTAATAATGATGAAAAAAATTCAGATTTATACTTGTCTCTGAAATCTTATGGCTGATGTCTAAGTAATTTCTGTTGATCACACTTTGCAATTTACTAACGTATCTACAGCTAAATGTTAAAATCATTAAGAGTGTCATTTATTTCATATAATTTTATTACATTCAATTAACCACTAAATAACTTACGTAAAATAAAAAAATTATAAAAACTTAAGTGGGACAAAGCTTGAGAATAAATGACAATTTATTCTCTTTGACAACAGAAATAATATATATATTTGTACGTGAATAAATTACAGACTTTACTTCTTCCTACAATACCATATAGCATTTCGATTATGATAAAGTTTAAAACCTTGGAGAAAATTACTAGCAACTATCCTTATGAATTGCAGATGCTCATCAGTTAAGAGTATTTTTTCCTCAAAACCTATTAATTTTCAACTACAGAAAAAAAAAACATTGACATATATATGTACTCCTCCATAACAAAGCAATTATTCTTATTGCAAAACTTCATAACCGAAAGGTATTTACCTTTTGAAAAAATGTAGAATAAAAGTTAATCAAATCTGTATTTTCAAATCCTTTAATAAGATTTATATCATGGTGTAAAGTAATTAGCTCTATTTGTACATTTTCTGGGACATTACTCACTTCTGTTTTCGGTAATGAAAATCTAAAATTGGATTAATTTATGGGAACTGTATTGGCAGGCCATCTAAAATTGCTTCAGGGCCAACAGTTTCAGATAACTGTATATATAGTTTAAACAATGATTACAGTATGGCGATTAAAAACATAACCTATAATCTCTTCCAAAAATCTTCTATGAGAGAGATTAAGGAAAAGCGCAGAATATTCTACAATATTTTGACTAGTTAGACAACTATTTAAAGAGGCCAGCAAATTAAGATATCATATAACATAAGATGGCAAAGAGGAAAATAAAAGAAATTTCTTATTGAAATGAGTTTACAAAATTAAAATATATTAATAAATTCAAAAATATTCATAACGCGCTCACCCAAAATCATGAGGAATCTTGGTATAAAAGTTGTTGCAGGCATTAACAAGTGCACTGCCTTTACCTCCAGAATTCAATAGTTGAACAATTTCACTTAATGCAGCATATCCAGCATGTATTTGGGATGTTGTTAAATTACCTGTGATACAATAGAGATAAAAATGATAGCATACTGCATGATAATACTGTTGTCACTAAGAGTGAAAATACAAAATGTTAGTGGTGATAATGGAAGTGACTTTACGGGCACAAAAATCTTAAAGGCTATCTGTGCTGAATATATGTCAGATGCTTTCACACACAAATGAGAGACATACAGACAAGATTAAAACCATCGAAATGCATAAAATTCAAAGAAGCTAAAAAATTATGAATGCTAAGATGAAGTTTCCCATAATTCAGATAATAAAATGAGATATGAACAGGTGTAAAATCCTAAAACATGAAATATATTAAAATAGATATTATTGAAACACCAAGATACAACATCAAAACATAATCAAATTAAATAATACATACCCGTCTCCTTCAGGTATTGAAACTAATTGGCATTCACCTGTTTTCTGGTTAAATGGTCAAGACGCAAGTCGCATTCATTAAAATGTTTCAAATAAAGTCTTTTAAAATACAGACACTTAGCTAAAAAAATTATGAACTGAGATTACAGCATATACAGGGGGGCTTCGCCAATCGCTTCACTCTCTGCTTTTAGTAAATAGTTGTGGGTAATTTGTGAGTGATCAATTCGAAGTCTAGTAAGTAGGACTTCCTCCTTCCGGTTCCTAGTAGCATCCCAGCATTCGATTCTAGTTTTCACATTTAGCTTATTAGCTACCTGACCATCCCAGTGTTTCTACCATTTATCTAATATTTTCTTTTTGATAACCCTGTGAATATCCTTAGGAGGGACAGCCCAACTGGACAAATTGATTGCCGACTTTGCTGTGGTGTCTTAACTTGTTACCTCTTACGCCTACATGCCCAGGTATCCAGCAGTACAAGATCTTGTACCCACAGTGTCTTACTTTAAAATCGAGGATGACGGCATCTACTAGGACAGGGTTCTGGTTACCACAAAACGTTTCTAATGCTTTTAAGGCACTAAGCAAGTTGGTGTGTATTACAAACTTTCTCTAGCTTAACACGAATATAAATGAGAGTGCACAATCAATAGCAGTCAAGTCCGATGTGAGGACTGAGCAAGCATCAGGTAATCGTCTGCCTACCATGTGGTCTTCAATAATGAAAGATATACAGTACAAAGTCAGAGATACGGACTCGTCGGGACTTCAGCAATTCCGAATTTGAGATTTTTCCGGATATTAGATCATAAATTTAAATCTAGTAAGATGGCATGCAGAAATTTTATAATTAAAAATATGAAATCGTGATTTTAAAGAGCATTTATGATCTAAAGGATATCAAAATTTACAAAGAAAAAGCTTAATATTTATTTGTTTACTTTACTAAACATTTCTGTCAATGTAAGTTGTTTAAATTGCTTAATTTTTTGTGCTAATACTTTCTCTTTAATTCTATAAACATACGTAATTTTTGGTTCAGTTACAAAGTTCCACTGTTTAAGTTCTGTTATTACTGTGTCGAGAATTCTGACTAACTTGTCACTCCAAATTTCTTTGTTTTCAATAACCTCTCCACCACTTTCTTCAGTATTGGTAGCAGCGTTTTCTGGATCTAGAACCATAAACTACGGATTTCACCATCTGCTAATAGATTGATGATTGGGGCAAAGTCATCGCAATGAAAAAGTTCTGTTACATCATCTTCATTTATTAGCTCTTCTCCACATTTCTTACATAATCCATTCACCTTTGGTTTGCAGTCTGCTACATTGACTGAAATTCCTCATAACCAATGAAGATAATTTTAGCCTAGCATAATAGCGTCTGCTATACATTATTGGCTATGTATCATAAGATTGGCGATGAAAGACAAGTTGTTCCGGTAAATTTTGTCTTGCTCCTATCCTATCGCATACCGAATTAAGCTTGAATTGCATTAGTTTAGTTATTTATTGTACCTATGTCTATTTCTTGCACATGCTTAAGGCTAATCTGAGTCCTGAATAAATAAACTCCCACTTTTACTTAAGGCTTATCTACGACCGGCGCCAGATACGGCCTGATGTGGCCTCTGCGGGTCCTAAATTCTACTACACAGTGCCTTTAAGTTCTAAATTTTTCCCACCCCTAAACTTTCAATCCCAGTGCTTTCCGTAACTTAAAAAATTCTGTCATCCCTTAATTTTGCGGCTTGGTGCTTCTCCAAATTCCAAAAATTTTGTCTTCCCTAAATTCTGCCACCCAGTGCGGTCATACAAGCCCTCATGCCGGTTCTGCGCTTATGTGAATAACATATCAGTTATTCTTCACTCAAATAGCACTAAATGTAATCTTTTGGCCTATGAGTTCCATTAACAAAATCTATTTTTAGCATACGAAAAGAAATTTTTGCTAAATTTTCCCTCGTCAACATTTCTGAGTGCATTTAGCTTTAAATCTGTAATCATCACCAAGCATAATGACAGCATAAAAGATTGCCATACTCTTGTTATTCAATTACTAATATATAAAAAAAAATTTTTATACATCGCTGCATGAGTCATTACTCAAGTTGCCATGCACTGATACAAATGCAGTGATAAAAGCAAAATACAATAAATAATGATTCGCCAGATCGCTGTCAAGGGTATAAAATACTAGTAGGTGTAACAATGTTTCTATGTAGAATGTTTGGGTTTGAGATGTATGCCAAGCAGATAGCACCTATGGAGCCAAATTATTAATCTCACAAATTTATGCTTATTTTAATGATTTATTTCTTCAATAACGAGGTACATTATTTAGTGCCTAAGTGAAATTAAGAATGGGGACTCTCCACATGTTGTGGAGAGTCCCCATTCTTGTTGGGCTCTCACATGTTTTATTATGGAAGGAAATATCAAATGCACATGCGTACCGCATGCAAAAAAAAAGTTTGTGGCTTTGAGGTCCAGATTTTAGATCATTCCGGATATTGGACATCCGGATCTTAGACTTTATACTGTACCAACATGTCCAGCTGCTTTTCATCTATCGATAAATACAGGTACATAACTACTATAGCTGTGCCTATGCTCAAGAAAAAGCTGCCTGTACACCAACTCGTTAGTATCTCTTTTGCAAAGATGTTGGAAAATATCAAGTAGTCAAAACTGAATATTTTCCCAAGGCGATGTTTCAAAATACTTTATTTACCTGGGTGACATATTTGTGTATATAAATATTTGTGCATATCACCTGTGATAAACAAGTCGCATGTGACACATTGTGCCACTTGATATTCTTCAAGTAGTAAGCGAACCCTCAGGGGAAAATAAGGCATACAAGCAGGTCAAGCATTAAGTAGACACTCACACATATCATTTTACAAGGATGACCAGGTACCGATAATATCTTAATATAGTAGAAGGACAACTGCTTAAGTCTTAACTTGAGTGAAGGTTCATAGCAATCTACATGTAGGCTTTGAACCAGAGACTTTCTGAAAGCCCCAGAACAAATCCGCAATGCCTGATGGTGAACCAGATCTCGTCTCACAAAGGACATGCTGATGCATAGACAACTGAGACATAGTCCAACTTAGAAAGGACAAGGGCTCTGTAAATATGGAGCATTGAGCCACGTTCTGCACTCCAGGTGGTATTCGCCAAAACCTTTAATATATTTAATATCTTAAAACACATTTTCCTCCAATATTGAATAGCTTTTAGTCGAATACCAAACCTAAAAATTTTATTTCGGGTGCAATTGGAATTTGTGAACTGAGATTACATTTGTATCAGTGCATGGCAACTACAGAAATAAATACAAGCGGTCTTCTGTTCTGAAAATACAAATCCATGATTTGTAGACCATGTCTGGATCCTGTCAGGAGCGATTTGCAATTGTCTATCTACATACCTCATATCTGCTCCTTGGCAACTTATCTGGGGATTGTCAATATATAAAGAACTTGAGACACTTGAAGGAGGTTCCTTTAAAACAGAGGTTATTTTTAAACTGAAAAGTGTAACACTCAGAACACAGCCTTAGGGCACACCTTCTTCTTGTACAAAGGTATCTGATAAAACCGAGCCAACTCTTACTTGTAAAATCCTAGCCTTCAAGAAATTATGAATGAAAATAGGCAAGTTTCCATGCAAGCCACTAGCATGAGTATTGTGCAAAATACCGTATCTCCACATCTTATCATAAGCTTTTTCTATATCAAAGAAGAGAGACACAAGGTGGTTTCTTATGACAAAGGCTTTATGCATAGAAGTTTCTAAAAGGAGCATATTGTCGATGGTTGTTCTACCTCTATGGAAACCACTTTGATATGGCAATATTATGTTGTTGTTTTTTCCAAAATAGTACACTAGGTGGCGGTTTACGATTTTTTCAAATGACTTGCACACAGTTGTAAGGGCAATCAGCCAGTAGTTGGAAAGATTCTTCGGGGCTTTCCCTAGCTTTGCTATGGGGATGATTACAGCTTTCTTCCAGGCACTAGGAAAGGTTTTTTCCTTCCACACTCGATTGTAAAGAGTGAGAAGGGCAGCCAGTGACTTACAGTAAAGATGCTTCAACATTTCATAGCTGACTCCATCTAGACCCGGACTAGATCTATGTGCATGGGATAAAGCTCTCTTTAGCTCAAATATGCCGAAATCACCCTTATAGAGTTCCAAGTTGGAAGAATTGAAATGAATGGACAATTTCTCAGAGTGACACTTAAAAGAAAGAAATGCTGGTGAATAATTGCTGCCATTGCAAACGGCAGCAAAGGTCTTACCGATGGCAATTGCCTTGTTGCTAATCGCCTAGCCATTGTTTTCGAGAAAAGAAAGTGAGTTGTCTTTATATATTCAACACCACTTTTTAACTCTTTCTCAAACCTTTTTGCTTGGCATAGAGGATGTTATTGATGACACATAGGAGATCCAGAAATCCTCCTGGCTCTGCCATCTCACATCTACTTTGGCTTTCTTGAAGGCAAAAAGATTCGACAAAGTGGGGTATCTACGAAAACCAGCCCACACTTTTCTTTGCAATCATGGTTCCACCATGATTTTGAGTACTTCCAAAGATATGTAGATGTGAGAGGTATGGACTTTGTTGCATCCTGAACGATTCAATGTGTAATTTCCTTCACCGCTTCACTGATCTCAGAAAGTGCCAAAAAAAAGTTCCCAAGTCAGCTCTATTTAAAATGAAACATGCAGTTCTGGGAGTGGGTGAGACCCAAGCCCTGTAAATGAGATGCAGATTGGAAAGTGACGCTATCATAGGGATCACTTCCGACACTAAATGACCAAAGTGGCAGAAGTGAAAGTGAACATAGGGCAAGATTGATGGCATGAAAAGTCCTGCTATGCTGATGCAAGTAAGTAGGCTGGCCATTATTTAGCAAACATATTGCGTGATCCTCAATTACCTTTTCCCTTTTTCTACCTCGTGAATCTAAATCTTTACTTCCCCAGAGAGGGCTGTGAGCATTCAAGTCTCCTAGAAGAACAAAAGGTTCAGGCAGCTCCTCTATAAGATCTTCCAAATCTGGTTGATCGATGTGTCCATTTGGGGGCCAGTAGATGGAACAGACAAACAAAAATACGAAAACTAATTTGTATAGTGACAGCTTGGAGGCATGTCCTCAATGAAGGGCGCTTAATGGATAGATAAGTGAGGCATGAAGATCAACCCTTCCACTGGCACAGTCACCTGCTGGATTACCTCTTCTAGTGAAAGAATACCTCCAAAGCATAGCCTGTTGCAAAGGTCTCAGCCCAGTTTCTTGTACCACTAATCACACAGAATGATGGATATCGATCATATGCTTGATATTCTCATGATTTTTCAACAGCAACAGTTATATGAAATGAGGGCAGCCATTACGTTTCATTTTTATTTTTTCGGTGCTGCTTTTTTATCTTTCGAGAAAGGAGGTGGTTTCGGACTTCCATTCCCTCTTCTGTTTCCATGTTATCCGAGTCTGGAGTATCAGAGATAAAAGATAAAATCGTCAACTGAGCTATCACTCAGATTTCGATTTTTGATAGCTGTTTTTTGTAGGATTGTTTTCTGATTTTTTTAGTTACTATTTCTTTTTTCTGGATTGGATTAAGTGGGTCTTTCTTGTTTTTATTATTGATTGGAAGCTCTTGGCTTTTTGCTGATGAAATGACAGATGTTTGGATGGCAGTTCATCTCGTGGACTTAACAGCATCAACAAGACAAATCTGGGCACACTTGTGAGCTTTCTACTATCCTCCTGGCTTCAGCATAAGATACATTTCTAGTTATTTTTGTTGCCTGAACTTCCTTCTCAGATTTCCATTTGGGACATGAGCGAGAAAATGCTCGGTGCTCGCCCTTACAATTTACACAGAATGGCGGAGCAGCACAGTTATCACTATAGTGACCAACTATTGAGCATCTAGCTCACATTAAGTTTGCCACGACAGGACGGCTTAGAACAGCCAAAATGCTGGCACTGGAAACATTGCATAGGGTTGGGAATATATGGTTTTACAGAACAATTAAGGTGTCTGGCCTTAATATTCTTAAACAGATCAGGCAAGCTGAAGGTCAGGATTACATGCTTTGTGTCTATGAACTGACCTCCCTTACAAATCTTGATCCGCCTAGCAGCACACACATTTTGCGCAAGCTCGGAGACGAAGTCTTCTTCAGAGACAAATAGAAGGCCAATTTCCTAAGTTACACTGCGACAGAAGGTCAAAGTTTTATGCTTTGTTATGCTGATGGTAGTTTGTCCAAGATTAGTCATTTGAAAAAGGGAAGCAGACTGGGTGGCCGAAGATGTATCCATAAGTCTCCTGAATGGGGATGCTTAATGTTTCTTGGCTAACCTATATTTGATTGTATATATTTATGTATCAGAAGAGGAGACATCTGCAATTTATCAGCAAAACTACCTATAACAAGGGAAGGTGGATAATTATTAGCTTCACTGGCATTTGCTACCATTCATATTCTTTTAGCATTTGCTATGTCAGCAGTTTCAGTAGTAAGATGCACAGGATTGGTTTTTATTTGTTTGATCACGATTAGTGAGTTTTGGAAAGAATCCATGTTTGAAAAGAGATATGTTTCGGGTCCCATTGCCCCATCCAACATGGAGCCCCAACAACAGAACACAGAGTCCTGTATTATGGCTAGCCAGACCTATACATAAACTGAAGCCCCGCAGTTGACTTTCCCGAAAGCAGGTACTCCAGAGAGCTTATCCCCAAGCCACTGACACAAGGAGTAGTGGCCAGCCGATTGACACTTGTAAGGATGGCAAGGTACATCCTATTTAGTTAAAGCAGAAGCCAAAGCAGTGTGTTGAAGATAGTATTTTGCCCCTCAACTACCAGACCCCTCCCTTCCAGCAACATGGGTCTCCATGCACGGCGAACACATGAATAGTTTTTTCTCCCCACTCGAAAACTAGAGACAAGATCTGTTCCAGTTTCTCATGACGAGTGCCGACCTCCAAAGAGGAAAACTGCAAAAGAGAAGAGTATCAGCTAAGAGGAGACAGAAAAGAGGATAGACCACTGGGGCTCCAGAATCATGACATCTATCTCACCAAGACAATGATCCCCTGTAGTGCTAGGGTAGGTTGGGATTGGCACATCCATACTCATAAAAAGTGAGCCCCTGAGGGCTACAAAATGTTAGATTAACGAAATATACCAACAAAATAATCTAGAGTTACAGACACTGGAATGTCTAAAACATAATCAGCAATAAATAGCACATACTAGGGATTAATGAAACAATCAGTGTTCATAAAAATTTAAGACCATTTGCTTAATTTTATGTCTCTTTAAATAAAAGATGTTCACTTTAGTCTTCTAGACTGCTTCACACCAAGCTTCTGTGAAGATATAGGCAAACTATTCGGTTGAATTAAAATACCTAATAATCATAACTTATCATACTCTTCATAATTAAAATAACATCTATATGTTTTGTGCACTTACAGAACATAGGAATTTTTTACCAACTTGGATTTTTCATTAATTGAGACATCTGCATATTTCCCTTTTTATCTACATTCTGAAGCAGCTGGCATAACCACAATATTAATATCTCTGCACAATCAACTGCAATGTACAAGGTGCACCACAAGTCAATAGCCTTTTAAAAAATTCATAAAAAAATGAGCACATTTTTGGAGAAGCATGCAGTTTGCATTAAAATTAATTCAGACTTTTTCAGCAATATTTCCTAAAAATTCCAAATTTTGCCTTTAAAACATTTACCGTAGGAAGCATAAGTATGCAAATGACATTTTAACAGAAAACATCCACCCACAAAACTTCCATTTTTAGAACTGTTTTCTGTTCATAGTCATGCATAATGAAAAAGAGCTCAGTTTCACTCATAAAGCATTACTGGGGGAAATTGTTCTGATATGAATAAGAAATCAGCAGTTTCATCATAGCAGGCCATATGAATGTAAGAGTACTATAAAACGTATGCACAATGTTTCAAGGATGCAGAGGCAGACCATCTCTGGTTAATTTTCCCTGCATGGTGCATGACACTACATCATGGAGACTATTAGTGCAATCAGCAAGTAGTATTAGCAATGCTCAGAGAATTGCAAGAACAAGTTTACCAATTTCAACAGTCTTGGGGACCTGATGTGGTTTGTTGCAAGAGTATCACTACAAGTTAACAGTCACTGGAACCAAGAGTTATTTAGACACGAGAGGAATTCCACTGAAAAATAGTGATCCACAATGGACTCTGAAGATATTTTGAACAGATGAATTTTTTTGTTTTTTGTTACAGAGTTAACTGACATAACTATCAAATACACATTGCATGTATAACTTAGTGATATAGTTTTAAAGCATCCATTACCACAAGCCCATTCCTTCCTGAATAGACTAATGCAACTAATCAATTGAATGGTGCTCTGTAGCAGGATAGTGTTATGTGAAGAACATGGATACCGAATGTTGTACATGTACAAAATGTCATATTTATGCAAAATGATGACCTCTATCGGGCAGTTTTCCATAAGGCATTTGAATCAGAATGACCGATTAATCACTCGTTCTCTAAGTTTGACCTCATCAACCACTGGACTTAATGCAGCTAAATTTTTGGCTTTGTGGCCATTTTAGTTTACAGTAGCAGTCCATCATCCTAGTATTTTTAAAATGGAGAATTCACAGAATATAAAATGTGTTCTTGGAGATAATGTCAACAGCAACAAACCGTACAATGTGTCTGGCAGAATAGCTGACTGCTTTGGTAGTATTAAGCTTGATCTTGATTAAAGTACAACTTTTCCCACAATACAAAACTCAAAGAAAACTATTCAGCCTTACACAGTAGACTTTCATCATCCAATAATTTAAACCCAAGCTTGCCAAACTTTCCACCATTGTCGTAAAGGGCAGTACATCATGTGTGCATTTCCTATACAAATTCCTAAAGCCCAGTTGGCCTTGAGATGACCATGTTTACCATGGATGTCAAATCTGTGTCTGCCAAATTGCCCCTTTATTTGAATCTCAAATTATTTTAGTGAAAAACCTTGATTGAAAATCAAAGAATTATATCCAAATTTATTACAAACACTTATGAAGTTTTTTATGCCATGTATAAGTTCATAGCATTAAAAGCCAATGTGTAAATCTACAAACAACAAGGTCTCTTTATGGGAGCATGAATGTCACTACCTTGGCTGAAATCTGCAGGCAACATGTGGAAAATTTTGCATTCTCTAAGTTTCCCCCCAAAATATATTTTTTATGCTATTTCTGTGCTATGCAAAGATTCAGAAGATGAGCTTACAATTTTGTTATCCTTAATTTCAGAAAATTTCGACAACTTGCAGTATAACAACATATACTAGCAAGTCAATATTAGCATTCCCTTTGTTTATTTAAAGAAAAGATAATCCTCATCACACTACAATCTATCTAGCATCACAAAACAACAAGCAACTCAGCAATAATCCTGTTCGATACATCCCCCCATCTCCATAAAACAGTTTCTTTTATTTTTCATCCCAAGGCTTTCTGTTCCACTACAGAGTTTTATGAAACTGAATACAATTGCACACTACAAACTGCTTAAAACAATAGATATCCTCCTGATTTTGTGGAAAACTCACCAAGGAGTCTAATAAACAGGCTTCATCAGACATTTCTCAAAAAGTAAAGTTGCTACCGATGCAAGCATCAAATAATCATAAATGTATTATAACTTTTTTTTTCTACTTGATCCCCCACACATCTGCTAAACGTTTAAAAGATTTGGTTAAAAACTTCCCATTACCCCAACATCATCCAGCTGGAAATCATTAAGATCAAATAAGTCACACATCGCTACAATATCCTGATAAGCAATATAAACATTCAAATCAGAAACAAAAGAAACACAAAATAAAACATTTCACAAAAGAAGTTTTCAAAATCTAAAAATATGTTATTAATATTCTAATGAACTTCTATGACTTTAAAATCAACATCTGATTATAGTACAAAAATTCTTTAAAGTACAAATATTTTTCCTTTTTAATTAATGCAAATAATAATATCTCTCATCATACCAATACTGATGCCGGCCAGTTTTTTCTAGAACATAAATTCTATAACACTGTATGAATAAGATTTCTATTTTGAAAAAAATTTTATATGGATCAATACTTTTCACAATAACCTGTACAGAAATGCTCATCACTTAATCTGTTAACATCAGAAAACTTTTTCTAAGGTGATACTCTTAGTTACATGCAAACATTTCCCTCTTCAATTTGTGTACAGCTTCTATATATGATCACTGACTTTCTCTGCCGATTCTTGTATTATGGGAGTCATACTCTTCTTTTAGTTTTTAAAATGAGTACAAAACCTTTCTAAATATAACTACATGAGCTTGAGGAGCATACAAAAAGTTGCATTTTATAATTCTTACATCGCTGATTTCTTTAAATTAAAAAAATGCCAAAACATGAAAATTTGCATCATTTAAAACATTTTTGTGACTAGTAATATATGTCTATGACCAATGCTTGAGAAAATAAAAGCCAGGTAAGGACTTTGGGAGCACAGTGCCTCATAAAGCAATTATATGGCATTTAAGCAAGTTTTCTAATGCTAAATATTACCAGAAGAGTAAGATGACAATGCAGTACTCATCAGTAAAATTTTTAGGCTCCCTCCCCTCCAACAAGGCCACTGAGTTCATGGCATGAATTTATGTTTAAATATTATTCTCATATGATAAATCATTTATATTGTATGAATTTAAAAAGGTCTCATATCTTTTGAATTATGTTCTGCTTTGCTTCAGTTATTGAAATAAAAATAGTTCATTTCTTTTGGTTAAATTAAATACCCAATAATTAAACTGGTTAAATTAAATAACCTGCTAACATTAGAATATCCAATTAAGTGAGACGTATGATTGACAACTGCAGCAGATCATCATACTATGATACAGCTATCAAGTGTTTAAATGCGAGAGAAGGTCAGTAAGTCCAAACTGGAACAAAATATATTTCAAAATAGCAGGGAGTACTTTCTATGCATGCTAATAGGTGACAGATCCATCATAGCTCATGATATTAATTTTGTTACTAAGTGACAATGAATGCCAATGGAACTTGGTGTCAGTACAAGACAGGAGCATCAGGCTGTTATCCTTTTTTCGGGGGGTGGGGGCTTTAAAGAACTTTGTGCAAAAAATATTTGCAAAAGAATGCTTTCTATTTATGGAAAGAAGAGTTTGTTGCATAATGCTATGCATGAGTGGGTCGAGAAATTTTCTCACGGCCGCTCTGAAGGTGGCGATGAAAACCGAAACTAGGATCCTGCTCAGAATGAGACAGACTCAGCATCACAGGAAGTGGAGGAATTGAAATGAAAAATGAACTGTGCACTATAAGAACAACAGTAGCAATACCTGCTTGGTCCACTAAAAACATCTTGGAGGCAAATGCTTTGCAGATGATAGCAATGTTCAAGATGAAGCCCTAATGTAGCTGAGACAGCAACACAAAAAATTTTTTTCAGCTGGTATTGGAGCACTGTATAAGTAAGTACAACAATTATGTTGATTGTAAAAATAGTTTTCAGGTGACTATCACATAAGGTTATTTTTTAATTACCTTCAGTGATTTACTTACTGATTTTCTTTCTCATGTTTCACCTGCTTACGCTTGAAATTTGCCAACAACATTAGCCTTCGAAGTGGCTAAGGGTTTGGGCCTGAACTACTAAATTTCCCAAAAAAGACTATGAGTTTTTTTTTCCTCATTCTAGCTCCAAAATGACCCTCCCAGCTTGTACCTTAACTCTTTTTCTACCAACGTAAATGCTGCTTTGTCTGAAAACATTTCAAGATGCAAGTGTGAAAGAATGAACCATCTGTCATATGTGTTGGATTTAAAGTGAATGTAGTTTTTATTTTATACGTGCTTTAATTTAATTTTATTACTCAATATGTTTTGGCCACTAATAATTCTGACTTTAGTTTCTTGGAAGTGGCAACAAAAATAATTTACAGAATGAGCAAAAAAAATGTATGTTTATGCAGTTAGTTAAGCTTATTAACGAAGAATGACTTGTTATTTACATCAGTGATATTTGATTGCAGAATATTTTTATTAGTCGCTAGAGTCTGTGATATGCTGGAAGCGTAATAGTTTATTTTGATGCGTAAGTAAACAATATGCTTAATTTATATACCAACAAAACAGACTGTTTTACACACAGAAGCTTCAAATTTTTTAATTAGATCATTTACAGTTCCCATAAAATTCTCTCTCTTGACTTAAATAAAAAAGCATACTCAACAAAATAAAATCGGTAGCATTTTAAATAAAGCACTGCTGCGAAAATTGCTCCACACGAATGGGATATCAGTTTCAGTTTTATAAGTTTGATCATGCCAAAGCCCTACGAATGTGACAAAGCTCAGATTTTTATGCAATGCCTAAAGGAAATTCTGAGTTTGGCGAATTAAGGATGCAAAGGTCATTGGTCAAATCCCTCGTAAATTCCAAGGCAGCTATTGGTGGATTCTACAAGAGCAATCAGAAAATAGTAATAGCAGTGCTCAGGATATTGCAAGAACCGCATCAATGATGTTGTGAATATTAGTTGCAGTCGCTAGGGCTAAGTGAGGAATTCATGCGATCCACACTGAGAAAAGTTGATCATGCTGGACTCTAAACAGCTTTTGAACAGAAGAAACATATCTTTTGTCATAAAGCTAATACCCATAACTAGCAAACATAGACAACAATAGGCACTCCCTGTATAAACAGACAAAAGCCATTATACTTCCCATGAATAATGTTCACTCTTGGGAATTTAGAGTAAGCAACCAGAATCAAGCATAACCATTCTCATTCTAACAAAATTCAAATTAATTTTAACTTGATCCTGCCGCCCCTGACATACATCCTTTTTTATACAAATTTCTTCCCAATACTTGCGCATTCAAGGGAAAAGTCAAAAGAAGATGTTTGCTTAAATGTATAAATATAATTAAATGCTTTGCAAAGAAACCTGATAAATATTACCTAGGGGTGTTCTTTTACTGTCATAATTCATCTCTTTCATGACTTCTTCCATGAGTTTCTTATCACAGATTAAATTCAGAAGAGACTGAAAAAAAATTCTCCATAATTTTCAAACTCATACATACTCATTTGAGGTACATAAACATTCACAAGTAAAACATACACAAAATAGTCATATATAAAACTTTTATGAAGAATTAAGGTTAATAGCAATATAAAAAATAAATAAATGAAAAATTTCTCATTTTACCTGCAATTTCGGATCCAGTTTTGATTCAGTTTCTGTTCTAGGAACTGTAATCTAAATCATAAAAGCATAAATATTACACAGATATCTTATATCTTCCATCTCAATTCTTACGTTTATGGTTAATATTGCAGACTTTTTCTGATAAAAACTATTATAGAACAAAATTTTAAGACATGTAGAAAAGCAATTAATTTTTTTAAATAATTTTCACACACTTAACTTGTCAACTACAAGTATGTATTCACTCTTTAAAACTGAGAAATACAGATGGCACATTTTGAATGGTTATCAAATCAAAATTTTTCCAAAATCTTTTAAATTTATAAACATATCACTGATGAAGCTGACATAAACAAAATTCCAGCTGTTACACTGTGAAATAAAACCAATTTAAAAGCATTTACTCACTTTTGTAACTATTTTCACCATAACCAAATTTAATGTCATAGATCTGGTTTTCTTACTATTAAGGACTTACCAATGGCCAAGCTGTATGCTAAACATTGATAGTTTGCCGTGGGTTCATATCCCAGTAAACAAGCTAACTGTACGGACATTTTCGGAATTTTCCTCCTGTGTAATATATGTACAAGCCAATTTCTCCTTAAAAGTTTTCTGCAATGGCATTCATCTCCTCAAATAGCCCTCGAGTAGCTTTGCCTTAGTAAATTAATCTAAGTTTATTATTATTTTATTAATATTACACTGTATATGTATTTCTGCAGTTCCATTTTTTCTGCAATTTTAACATGATGTTTTGGATACTTTTGTAATTCTGAAGAAACATGCTCACTCACAGAAGTACTTATATGAACTCATGCAAACAATTTCTTTTGCTATGTTAAAAGAATTGCCTTTTATTGATTAATGCATCTGCATAAAGTTGATAAAATTGATTATTGATTAATGCATCTGCATAAGACCTTATTTTACACATTTTTTCCATTTGAATTATTATTTTGCATTTCATATCCATTCGATTATAAAAAAGTAGATGTAATTATGATTTTATGACACTTGTAATTACTATACCTGTTTCACTCTCAAAGTAGAGGTTTCTTCTAGTTTACAAAAGTAAAGCGTTTAGGTGAAACATATTACAAGCCAAAATGTAGTAGAGGAAAGAAGTAGTTATTAATACATGGAAATGGATTTGGCCATTCCCAGATCTTCATACTATTAAATTATTAAATAAATATCCTAAAATAACAGTATAAAAATAATGAAATGGTGGATATATAGGTGATATAAATAGAATTATATACAATGTAGTTTCAGCTTTCAGTAATCCAGAAAACATCATATTGGAAATCAAAGGTAATGGCAATAACAATTATGTATTGGCTGCCAGAAGCTACTTAGTAGAAAATACAGCACTAATGGTCTAGAACATAGGTTCCCAAAGTGGCCGATAACGCCCCCTTGTGGGCGTTTCAGGCTTTCAGGGGGGCGGCAAAAAACCCAGAGAAAATTAGGGGGCGTTGATATGGCACAGAGGGGCGTTGGAAGATTAGCCAAATATAGTCTGAAAAAGACTTTAAAATCACGGTGATAATTCATTTCTATCACGTGTGCGAAAATTCACATATTTCGATATGAGACTTCGCTGTTCAGAGAAAGACATACCTCTCTAGTATGTACGATTCTGGGGCTGCACGTGCTAAAACTAGCAACCTGTCTTGCCAATTTGGCGAGATGCACTCCGAAAAGTCGCAGAAAACTGTTGACTTTTGTTGAAAGGGTCACTATTTTAGTGAAAGGAGCAGTAGAACGGGAGTTCATAATATCAGAAGGAAAAGCCTTCAGTGCAAAAATATATCTTTATTGTCTTTATGTACATATTTATGTTACGTCCAAAGCCCGAAGTTCGGCCAGCTCGCGTTTTGGCCAGTAGGTTTGGCCAAAGTCCGAAATACTTGCAATTAATATTGTATTTTATACTTTGGCCGGCCATTTCGCGAAGTGGCTGGGAATTCTTGGCCAAAGCCTGATGTGATAATGGTAGATTGAGTCTATGGAGCAGAAAAAGACTAAGGATCACCCTTAAAGGTAGTTGACAAATTGAGTACTCAATTTGCCTCTGTATTCATACTCGATACGCAACGCATTTGCTTAAGATATAATTCGTCATTTTGAAGGGCGCAAATCTAATCTTCACACTATCACATTGTTACAGCATATGTGTTCACTGAATAGTTTCTACTCGTTGAATTCACAGAAGTACTCCTTTTTAAATACTTCATTTTTAATTGTGTGTAAAACCATCTGCCCTTGATTTCTTTTTTCTCAAATTGGCCGGTCAAAGCCAGAAATCAACAAAAAGATTGGACATTCGCCGGTAAGTTTACAGCAACGTTGGCCAAAATGCGAATTGGCCGATTTCGGGCTTTGGCCGTAACATTTACAAAAAATGTCACTGGGACTAAAAAATGCCACTTACAAGCGGCAACGATAGCGAGATCTCCAACTAAACTGTATTCTAAGAGAGTCTGTAAAAGTGCGTAGGCGACGTTGGACGCGGGAAAAAATTAGAGCGCCGAAATAAGCGGCGGCGGAGTAGACAAATCGTCGCCAGTGGTTTATCCGATCAAAAATTGTAGGTAGCTAAAAATAGAACAGCCCCGCAGAATGCTACAGACTCAGGCTCACACTATCTATCGTTCATCGCAGCATGTACTGCGTACGATGAAAACGGCGTTGCCTTAATATTTTGCTACTTCAACTTATATTATTTAAACCGGCAGTATCCCTTGCAGCTCCCTTAACTTGGATCAAGTATAAGTAAAGAAAAACCCATGTCGGAAGCAAAAAAGAAGAGGCGGCAGTACAGTGCGGATTATATAAAATACGGATTTATCGAAAATCCCTCAAATCCATCATCTCCATTGTGCCTTATTTGTCAAAAAACATTTTCGAATGAAGCGATGAAACCTTCTAGGCTTCAAGATCATCTTAATAAAATGCATCCGGATAAGAAAGACAGAGATATGACCTATTTTCTAGAGATAAAAAAGAAGATTGAAAATCAGCCAACTATATCAAAATTATTTTCATCAGCTTCTAAACAAGACGATGACGGACTTCGAGCTTCGTACAATATCTCATTGTTGATTGCTAAAACAGGCAAGCCACATACTATTGGGGAAGATTTAATTTTACCAGCAGTTAAAGAAGTAATAACCACCGTGCTCCATAAACCAGCTACAGATATTATCCGAAAAATTCCTTTGAGCAATAATTCTGTGCAAAGACGAATTGATGAGATGGCTGAAAACATTGAAGAATCGTTGTGCAATTATCTGCAGACTTGTCAATTTTCAATTCAGCTGGATGAGTCCACTTTACCAACCAATGAAGCATTGTTATTGTCGTACGTGAGGTTTATCAAAGATGAAAAAATATGTCAAGAAATGTTGTTTGCTACCAATTTGGAAACAGATACAAAAGGAGAAACCATATTTGATACACTGCAAAAGTTTTTTGACGAAAAGGAAATTCCTTTTAATAATATTTTGTCGGTTGCTACGGATGGCGCACCGGCTATGACAGGGCGTCACAAAGGCTTCATAGCATGCTTAAAAAATAAAGTTCCGGACGTGCTTGCTGTGCATTGCGTAATTCATCGACAGCATTTGGTTGCGAAAAATTTGAGCGAACGTCTCCATACATCACTGCAATATGTTATAAGAGCAGTTAATAAAATCAGAAGTAACTCGTTGAATGACAGATTATTTAGTCAGCTTTGCATTGCAAATGATGAAGATTTCAACCGATTGCTGCTTCACACAGAGGTGCGCTGGCTTTCAAAAGGTACTTGTTTGACTCGATTTTACAATCTGTTTGAATCTGTGATAGAGTTCCTAGGAAACAAAGACACGGAATTGCGCGACAACCTCATCGCATCAAAAAACGATATTGCGTACTTAGCAGACCTCTATAAATTGTTTAATGATGTCAATCTCCAACTTCAAGGAGAAGACTTAAACTTGATTAAGACTAAAAATAGCATTGCTGCTTTCGTGTCTAAACTGCTATTATATAAAAGAAATATAGGCAGACGTGAATTCCATACCTTCCCATGTTTATCAGCAGTATCATTCAAGCACGACGACTTGCTTGTTTACTGTCAGCACTTGGAAAACCTCTACAATGACTTCAAGGAACGATTCGAGGACATTTTAAACATGGACATACCAGACTGGGTTTTGGATCCTTTTTCCAATGTCAACACAGCAGGACCATCTCAGTTAGAAGAAGAACTGATAGAACTGACGACAAATGAGGAATTAAAAATTAAATTCAAGAATGGCTACCAAGAATTTTGGCTGCAGAAGTCGATTTCGCAATTGTATCCAAGATTATGGTCGATTGTGCAACGATTTCTGCTAGCATTCCCATCTTCATATTTAGCAGAACGTGGATTTAGTGCTGTAGCAACATTGGTAACGAAAAAGAGAAATCGGCTCCATGTTACTGAACGCGGCGATTTACGATTGTTTTTAAGTAAAATCGAGCCTGATATTAACAAGCTTCTTAAAATGCATCAAATTCAGCCTTCTCATTAGTTAAGTTAGAAATTCGATGCCTTTAAATTTTAATAAAAATACTTTTTAATAATAATTAAGTATGCCTTTTGAGTGTTCTCTGAAACTGTCATTTTATTTATTTAGAAAGCAATAGTTTATTATGGATTATTTCGTATCATCAAAACCCCTGCCTGTCCTTATAACAGGTAAGCTAAAACTTTTATTTTTCTTTTTAAATAACGAAGAAATTCAGTAGCATTTCAATTCCAACAACATTCTATCTATTAGTAATTTTTTTATTTAATTCTTGTTTTCACCATGCATTATGTACGCTCTTATTTCTCTAGGGGGGCGGTATTGAAATATTCACTAGAAAAGGGGGCACCAGTCCGAAAAAGGTTGGGAACCTATGGTCTAGAACAAAGAATGCAAAGATAATATATTAAGTCTGATATTTACTAGATTAGTATGTCTAAAATTTCTAAGCCTAAAAGCAAATTTCAGCTTTCAGTTGGAGTAAAATTATATGCTAAGATGCTCAAATCAGGACCATTATTCTCTGTCACGATGCAATTCTTGATAAGCAGTCAAAATTTCCTGGAAACACTGCCTCTAATCCACATGTTGTATCATGACTATTCACCCTTTTTCAAATTACTTTTGTCAACTAATATAAATACTTATTCAGGTCTTTAATAAAAAGCATGTTTGTAGAGCAAGGAATAACTGCATATCAAAATTTATGTTTTCGTCAAATCAAAGTCATATTTAGCAAAATGGTAAATTACTGCTGCTGATGAAAAAGATTTATAACGGTACCATCCTATCATATCAGTTACAGACATGTCACTTTTTCTTTCCTTCAAACATTTACTCAAAGTAAAAATAAAATAAAAAAGACATGTCTAATATTTTTAAACCTATTTCAGTCAACAACTGCCTTTTGTTGCTATTTTTAATGGTTCTAATCACATACTGAAATCTCCTCAAATCTCTTCCACTTAGCACAACCTTTAAACAGCACAGATTTCAAATATTTTGAGAAAAATATTCTGCTTCCCCTATATTAAATATTTTTATACTTTTTACCAGATATTCTCACATACTCATGCTCATCACAGATTAGTTTTTCATTTGAAATAATTTCTTTTTTATATTGTTTATGAAAAATAGCACATACATCTGGTGCATTCTAAAACATTTCAATCTGCATTTCAGTATATGTTAGAAACAGCAAAATGGCATCAAATTATGAAAATACTTCAGTCAGTCAGCTTTGCAATGCCCTCAGTGCAAAATTAATTTTGAAATTTTGCTGAGAGAGTTTGACACTAGTATTTGTAACCATTAAAATCATTATCAAGAAATCCACCCATATAAGCATTCTTTCATAACTGATACTGGAAAATTAACTGAATTCCAAAAATGTCTCAGATAACTTTTGATGATATATTTCAGTTTTCTGAATTTGTGAAAAATTATTCAGTTGAGAAATACAAGTTTCATGACAACAGAAATATGTATTGTACTCTCCAAACTGTCTCACTGAATACTTGCACTATCCAATAAATGACTAAAAAACACTATTTAGTTCTTGAAATCTTATAAAACACTAACACATGAAAGAGCATTCTATTTTTTAAAATACTAAATTCATCTGTGTTGAACAAAGTAATACCTAATATGATCAAAGGGCAGCTTTTAGATGATGTAATTCAAAAACAATGTCACTCCGCAGTTAGTAAAAAAAATTAAATATTTATGTTCGGTCACAGAAAAAGCAAATTTATGTGTTCATAGACATTTAAAGTAACCAGATTAGAAAAGGAATAACTTGAAACTTTATTACAGTTTAAGATAAATAAGAATTCTTGCAGATAAGATAATGAGCTAAATATAGCTCAAGGAAAACAAATCAAATTTTCCTTAGCATGCAAAAAACATCAGAGGTCATAAAATCGTCACTAACACAGTCTAAAGCAGTATCATCAAGCAGTAGACTCGGTAACAGAACAGTGTGTGACCGGCTAACAAGGGAAGCTACAACTTCCAATGAGAAACAAACTTTCAGTGGCACACAAATAAAACAATAGTATGACAAGTGGCATTTCACAATTGCCTACTACCCCCAAAATGAGGTGGATAGTTAGGCACATGCCTGAAGAATCTGCAACCACAGAACTGGCGAACATAATGTATTCATAAATTGAGGTCATTATATGGTTTTGAAGTCATTACATGGCTGATGCTTTGTGTTATGTGTGCAGCTCAACATTCTTCCTTTTTACTATAACTGCTTAGACAGGCTTAATTTTCTATTCTTAATAAATGTTTTACTATTTCTTTCTTACTACTATGCAGTAGTGGCCAATTTCTATACCTATAAAAGCCAATTTAAGATGCATGTTGGCACTGCAAAAAGTATAGTATGTTTTATTCAGCATGAAATATATTTTCAACTGAATTCAAGTTACTTCAAGATAGCAGCGATATTTATTTTAAATTATGTACAAACAGAAGAACCCTAAGATCACATACAAGATAACACAGACGCATGTAGCGAGTAGTCTGCACTCAAAAAAGGAATAATAAATTTTGTTTAATTTACAATGGGCTACAGTAAATGACTTCACAGGTCACATGTAACCTGCAATTGGCCACTACTGTTATATCCTAGATTAAACAGTAGTTTATACATACTTATCTAATTAAACATTATGACAAGAATTTGCCCTTTGCCTAGAACTTTAACTAAAATCACAACATAAGAAAACTGAAAATTTTGTATGATCAAACAATTTTGAAGAAAATTCACCATTTTCTTCTAAAAGTTAGCAATTTTTTAACAAATGCTTCATTTCCCTTCATCAGAAAATGAAATGCAGTTAAACTACTAAAAATATTTTGATTTAAACATAATTTGCATGAAAGAAAATAATAACATGATTAAAATGCTACAAAAAACCAAAAACCTTACCCCTGAACTCAAGTCTATTTTCAGAAGATCATATTTTCCATCACGTTTGACAAACTTTGATTTGTTATTCCAATTATTATTGGTTTTGTCAAAAAATCTATTCAAAAATATTATAAATTAAGAAATAAGATTTTTCAAAACACATGCATTCAGAAAAATTTTATGTAATTAAAACTTACAAAACATGAGACATATTGCATTTACATTAGCCATATCACACATAATTAGAATTTGTAAAAAAGTAAAATGTTATCAAAAATAAGTAATTTCATTGATTTCGCACTTAGCTTGCCACTCTGACCCCAATGGAAGTTCACAGGTACCTCATTAACAACTGTCACACTATTGCAAAAACCTAGTTTCCACTCGTACTGATTTTAATATTACCATAAGTTTAGTACAATCACTGTTCCACAAATATGCATAAATTAATGAGCCAAACTGGACACTGCTACTTTATTTAGTGCCAATGAGTCAAACTTAACTCAGCATGACACTTTCAGAAGTTTGGAAACAGCTCGAATCATTGGAACATGCAATTATTAAATCAAGTTACATCCATCAAGTTCCAACAATTTGAAAATAAAAATGGGAATGAAGAAAAATAACACACACAAAATTACACATAGCATTACTGCTGTACGCAACCGTCTTTTCAGTTGAAACATGTTCTGAGTGATTATTTTTTATTGTTTTTGTCATAAACTTCCTGTCTTGCCAATGAGCAACCTCTTCACATACTTTGGGGAGGGGAGGGAATTGTTCTCACAATTTTTCTCTTGCTCCATGAACATGAATCTGCATGAACTCTTCCCATGAACATCTGCATTTCTTTCAATGAAATGCTTGACATCATTTACACATAGCACTATTACTCATAAATTTTTTTAAATACAAATTACACATCTGCAATAAATTTCAGTCTTTAGCATGAAGAAATGCTACAGACCAAATCTTGTACTTGCAAGAACATTGACTCTATCAGATGTCTCATCTACATGTCTACCAGATATTTTTAAATGAATTAACTTACAAGGCATTTTCTCTCCTTCCAGCCTGCTCTTGTAGTGTAACAATAGCACACTCAGTGCATATTTGAGAGGCCCAGGTTTGAGTCCTGAAGAGGGCATTGTTCATTTTTTATGTCATCAAAACACCTAACGACTCTACAAGTGGCACCTGAACTAAATTCAGTCTCAAGCATCACACTAATGCATTAAACTATGGCTAACTTGTACACATTTTTATTAAAATATTTATATATTAAGTTATGCACAAACAAACAAATTTTTTTCCAAGCTGAACAGGGCATGTTAGCCCCCAGCAGCACATGCAAGGGGAAAGAGAACCCCCTCCCTCCTTGCTTACATATATATGTAATGGTCTCCATATCAGTTTAAATTTGATATGGTATGTCTGAATTTCAAGCAACTTACTGCATTGACCCCTTCCCCAAAAAATATGTTTTTGCATACGCTACTGGCTCTGGTCAACCAAGTCATTTCTGTGAGCGGCCCTTCTATTAAACAGCTTGTGCATCCCTACTCTATTTTATATAGTATCAGGAGTGTTTTGCTTTTAAAACGTAAAGTTTTAAACCATCAGATTCGATAATATTTGATGGGAATCTAGCTGGCAAAGATGGCTGCTATCATTCAAAATTCATAAAGCAGCCAGTGGATTACATAATAAAGAAGAATTCATAATACATTTCTTGTAGAAGAAGGTAAAGAAATTAAATTAAATAAAACTTAGAAAAAATTTATGGCATATTGTATACCTAAGAAAAGTATTACATATGAAAGACATTTATTCTTTACTAGAAATCAAATCGCATCAGAAACCATATATGAGTATGCAACTGACCTTCAAAATAAAGCTCTAAAACATACAAGTTGGCACAATTAATGGATAGTCTGATAAAGGATAAAATTATTTGTGGTATTGAGATGGATATAATGATAGCAATATGCAACATGAAACCAAAATTAGCGTTAGAAAAAGCTCTTGATATATGCAGATCTGCAGAAATAAGTGCACATCATACAAGCAACCGAAGTGTGTTTTAAATGTGGAATATCTCATCAGAATCAAATGTGTCCAGCATATGGGAAAATGTGTCATAAGTATAAAAAAGGCAAATAATTTTGTGAATCAGTGTAAAATAAGGGCGTAATTTTGTGAACCAGTGTAAATATCAGTGTAAAAGCTATAAAATAAGAATGATACTATCAAGTTAAACAAAACAGAAAAACAAATTAAATTACTAACTCATGACTCTAAAGAAGAATTAGAAATTTATATAGATACATTAAACCTTAACAGAAAAATCATGACAAAGGGTAGCTGGGTGGGTAGGTAGGCAGGTAGTAGGTTTTCTGGTGCAAAACCTTAACGGTTATAAGCGCCGAAGACATCAGACATTTTAACCATTGATATATTGCATATAGACAAATAACAGTGACACATAACATATAGACATAACAGTGATATATTATTACATATACACAAATCGACAAACGCACAAGATTAAAACCATATGAAAAGTAAAATCCAAGGCCGCTGTTTAAATGAGAATGCTAAGACAAAGTTGTCTATGTGTGAAACAGATTAAAATCGTAAAACATTTGCTAATTAAAATGCATATTAATAAAACAATAAAACATCAAAATAAAATCAAATTAAATAATAGATACCAATCTCTGAGTTATTGAAACAAATTGGGATTGACCTCTTTCCCAATTATATGTTCTCGAGGCAAGTCACATTTGTAAAATGTTTGAATAAGTTTTTTTAAATATGGGCAGTCTATTAAAAAATGACAATATTACAGCATTACAATATGAGCACACCGGTTCACTGTCTACTTTTAATAAATAACTAAGTAATTACGCAAGTGACTGATTCTCAAGCAAGTTATTAAGACTTCCTTTTTCCGGTTCCTGGTAGGGTCCCAACATCCAACTTTATGCTCGATTCTTGTCAGTTTATTATCTAGCTGGACATCCCAGAGTTGCTGCCATTTGATCAATACTCTCTGCTTGATGACTTTATGGATGTCATTAAATGGGAAGAGCTGATTCGACAGGTGAACTGCAGACTTTGCTGCAATGTCTGCTAAATCATTCCCTTTTATACCCGTATGTCATAGAACCCAATAATATAGGATGTCATACCCACGCCTCAATAATTTCAAACTTAAAATGTCAAAATGATGAGGTTTTAAATATTATATAATTCTAAAGATTTTAAAGAACTAAACAACTCTGCATAAATTAAAAACTGTCTTTGACGTAACTCAGAAATAAATGAAAGTGCATAATTTTTTTATTTGTCAAATGCCAGTTACATTGGCCGTTAGGCCATTAAACTCCTTGCTTGCCAATAGCGCTGAAATCTACAAGAAAAATTTGTCAGTGCTTAACACTCGTCCAAATGTTCCGCCGTCATTGGCCATCCACCATTACATAAAACACACAATGGCAAATAAGCTAATCCAATGCGAAATAAATGATTCTGTAGACAGTCATGTCGTGTCAATAGTCTAAAAGAAGCAACCGTAACCATTCACGGGTGGCCAGGAACAAAAGCTGGGTTTGTTGAGAAAAGACTCCAAGGCTTGCCCTCACAAGCCCAAGTGGCAAAATCTCTAAAAGTCTTTTGATATGTTAGCAATGTTAGAAGCTTAATAGAATGGAGGCTTGCACTCGTTTTTGGCTTTTGGAGAACCATAGACCTCTTTTTCGTAAGCATATCAGCCATCTCATTCCCATAAATATCGCAGTGCGAAGGTACCCATTGAAAAGATAGCTTGTGGGAAAGTTCTTTTATGACTTCCTGACTCTGTTGAACGCATGTGTTCTTACACTCTTGGTAGAAGGTTTGTATTGCTGAAGTTGAATCAGACAGTACAACAGCCCTCCTGAATGAGCTCTGTCTCAATGATAATTGTTGGAGAGCTACATGAATGGCTTTCAATTCTCCATTAAAGTGAGTGGAATAAGACCCTACAGGTATGTAAAAACTGAAAAGCTTGCTAAGAACTCCAGCTCCAACCTCCTGGATCCTATCGGTCAAAGAGCCATCCGTATATACATGTACCCATTCCTCAGCCGGAAAACGTTGCTCAATTGTTTCCAAAGCTATAGTTCTTATTTGCTCTGGACTCATTTTCTTCTTATTTACTTCCACTTCCATTACAACCGCACATCAAGAAAGCTATAATCCAAAGGATTTAGCAAAAACAGCAGCACCGGTTTCAGTGTTCTTATACGATTGTATTGTTCTGGTCGAGAGAGACACTGCAGAAAGCCATTTTGTTTCTTCAGATTTTGTTGTTTATTATAATTCCTGCAATGAGGGTTACTTGATAGACAAATAAGTCTCTGGAAAAGGATGAAAGCATTTTTCTGAACCAGGTTTGTCACGGTTGGTTTGCCGATACCAACTGCATTGGCAGAATGGGAGTCATTCTAACAGTCCCCGTTATAATGAGGAATGCCTGATTTTGGAATACCTCCAGACATTGTATCACATCTTGTGTAGCCGAGATCAATATCTCACAGCAATAATTTAGTATTGGTCGAATATACATTTTATACGTTGAATTGAGAGTCTCTCTACCAGTCCCATTTAACACCTGCTAAGCATTTAAGGATAAGTAACCTACACTCCGCCTTAGCAACTACATGCCTTGCATGCTTTCTCCAGCTTAAGCACTTGTCAAAAATACAGCCAACATAGGTGGCACCATCCATCTGCTGCAAAACCGACTTTTCATACATTAGTCTAGGAGTAAAGTGTTGTCTGTTGAGAGAGAAAAGCTGACAAGTAGTCTTCCCCTGATTAACTCTCATATTATTAGCAGAACACCACTCCTCAAGTCTCTGGAGTGCAGAGTTTAAGATTCGGTTTAAACCATCCTAATCCTTTTTGTTAGCTCTGGCCCATACGACAAATTCATCAGCAAAAAGGGCAGTGTTCACAATCCCATCCGATTCTAAGATGTCTGGTAGGTTGTTAATGACAATGATAAAGAAAATAGGGCTGATAACTGTGCCCTGAGGCAAACTTGTTTATATTTTGAAGTGCTGGTGCCATAACGAGTAGCGCAAAAACACTAGGTCAAGAAATGTTTTACCCAAAGAAACATTTTTCCGCCAACACCGAATGTCCGGAGTTTTCGAACAGCTTTTAACCTCCAAACGTTATCATACGCTGCTTGGAAATCTACGTAAACTGCCAGTACCAAATTTCGTTCATCAAATGCATCTTTAATTGACTGGCTTACGAATACGGCTTGTTGACTTGTAGAATGGTAATTTCTAAATCCTGCTTGTTTGAAAGGTATTAAGCCATTGGTTTCCAAGTACCACTTAAGACGGCTAACAATCATTCTCTCCATTATCTTTGATAACACACTAGTTAGAGCAATTGGTCTATAGCTAACCAAATCCTGCTAAAGTTTGTTCTTTTTAAGAATTGCGATCAAGATGGTTTTTTTCCAGGCAGCAGGAACAGTTGAGTTCCAACTCTTCTAATAGAACTTCAGGAGGATGTTCAGGGTGTTTTCAGCAAAATTCTTTAAAAATTCAATATGAATATTGTCTGGGCTTGGACTTTTTTTTTACATTTCATTTGTCCAATTGCTCCCCACAATTCAGAAATAGTAAAATATCTATTAAAAACCGAAGGTCCCCAAGGGCTAGAAGAAAATTTCTCGATAATTGTTTTCCTAATGGTCTTTTGGCTCTTCTTTAGATCGCTTTTTAAATGCTGTCTTTTGTAATAAAAGGAGTTAAAAGCATCTGCAACAATCAGATCATCTGTCAGTATTTTTTAACCTACTTTCATGGGTTCTCTTCCATAAACACTCTCTTCCCTTTTCACTCCATTCACAAAATTATAAAGCTTTCTTCTGCCCTTTCTATAATCTATATTAGTAATGAAATCATTAAAAAAATTTTTCTTTGCCACAATAATTTCTTTTCTAAGGATGGCTACACTTCTCCATCTTTGGACGTCCTTAGGATTGTTTGTTTTTTCAGCAACGTTTTGAGATTCAATGGATATACCCTTTAATTCAGTCAAATGAAAGTGCATAGTAAATGGCATTTAATTCTGAGGTGAAGACGGAGCAGGCATCATGCAGTCTTCTACCCTCCATGTGGTCTTCAATAACAAAGGATGTATCAACATGTACTACTGCTTTCCACCCATTTGTAAATAGGGGAACGTAAGTAGTGTATTTGTGCCTGTGTTCAGAAAAAAGTTCTCTGCATACAAACTCGCTATTATCTCTCGTACCAAAATATCGGTAAACATCAAGAAGCCAAATCTGAGCATCTTCCCAAGGGTGAGATTTCAAAATTCTTCACTCCCTGGGTACTGAGATCTGTCATATGGTATTTCTCTCGATTAGTGAGTGAACTCTGAGACAGAAATGAGGCAGAGGATAATCAGGCCTCAAACACGAATTTGTAACTGTCATCAATGAAAGAAACCTGACTTGGATGATGAAGTGAGAAAGCATTAAAATAGTAGCAGAGAGACAACTGCTCACATCTTAACTGAAGCAATGGCTCATAGTAGTCAACAAAGACTTTGGACAGATGTTCTAAATGCACCAGAGGACATACACAGAGCCTGATGATGAACAAGATTTAGTTTTAGTAACACGGAAGGTTGTGCAGAAACATAAACAACTGAGCCGTAATCTAGTTTGGAGCATATAAGTGCTCTGCATGTCTGAAGTAACAAGGAACGGTCTGTGCCCCAGAAAGTGTTTATCAAGATTTTCAAAAGCTTTAATCTCTTGAAACACTTCTTCCTTAGATACAGGGCATGTGGCGGGAAAATAATTTTCCAATCGAACATCACTCCTAAAACTTTTACTTCGGGTTCCACTAGAACAATGATCCTTCAAGATACAGCTCAGGCTCAGGATAAATGTTGCGCTTCCTGCAAAAGTGTATGTGCACAGTCTTCTGTTTAGAAAAACTAAATCTTCCTTTCTTTGACCACTGCTGGATCATATTAACCCTTTCGCGACGAGTTTTTTGTTTTTACAACAGAACAATTTTGGTTGCATAAACTATGAGTAGGGCACACTAGAATGCTCAAACTAAGATGTTATATTTTTAGGAAAATTTTAAACACTGATTTAGGACCGGGACATATGTGTCCCATCAGCCCTGACCAGTGGGACATATGTGTCCCAGTAGTCTTCAATGAGTAATTTTGTAAAGAAAACCAATGAATTTTTAGTCATAAAAATTTAATTATGAATGATATGGTTTGAAACAATCAATGCACAATGGGACATTACACATAGTGCACATTATTTTAGTGCGTGATTCCTTTTTTTGTTGTGCACATTTACGGCACCGCCGTCGAGTGTTTGTTGTTACTGGCAGATGGTCACCAACATTGAGTAAACTTCGTGATGCTTTGGAAGGGCATCCAGTTCCTCTACGGCGTTGATACTGTGCGTTGAACTTTCCGGACGTCATCAAGGCTTCTGCAAGAGGTACAATGAAATCAAGAAGTGGGATTTTTCGATGTTTGAGGTCGCAGTACACAATCCATGAGTGACCACTGCGCTCTTCAATAGGCGAAAAAACACTTTTTTCCACCACTTGCAAGATTTTCTATTTAATTCATAGACATTTGCCATTTGGTCTGCAAGGTCTACACCTCCCATGATTTTGTTGTAGAATTCGATTGCTACAGGGCACTCAAATTCTTTTTTGCTTCCATCTTTCATGGTGCGATTTAATTTTGCGTATTTAGCTTCGTGGCAATTACTTAGCATCATCACTTCCTTTGAATCAAGCCACCTCGCACACATTGTTCCATTTTTAGTTACGAGAAACTCAGCCTCCCCCCTTTTGCTTAGTTTTGTTGTAAAATTAGGAATATCTTTGCGTGTCTTGATGCACGTACCAACAGCAGGAAATTTCAGGGTTTCCATCAGATGCACGCTTGTAAAAAAGCGGTCAAACGCAAGCATCACATCTTTTCCCCGGATTGTCTCCGTTAGCTTTGATACTACCCGTTCCCCGAGTGGGCCTTGAACTTCACCCGTTTCTTTTCCGGAATAAATGTTCATGTCATATACATATCCTGTTTTTGAATCAAATCGCTGCCGAATTTTTATCCTTCTTTTCACAGGTTTCATCGGCATATATTGTTTCAGGGATGAACGTCCCTTGAAGCTTGAAAATTAGCTTATGCTAATTTTTGAAGTTCAGCCAAGCACTATTTAAGACAGAGGTAGAAACCTCTCGGTGTGTGAGAGCTTTGCCTCAGATCACGGTCACGCTGCTCAACTTTCGCCTGACCAGCTAGCAGTTTAAATTTATAAGCCATAGTGCTTACTACGTGATTGCTTTGTAAAATAAATTAAAGTGCGGTAGTATTTAGTACATCTTGCTACGCACCCTTTTAGATAGAGGCCAACTTCCGCGAATTGCTCTGCGAAGCAAAGTTTAATTAAGTTCTATTTTAGGTTTAGTATTTAATTTTATTTGATTGTTAAATTCGACCAAAGTGTGGTCTGTTACGTTCTGTATCTCTCCCGAATTGGGAGGTTTGTATTTAATAGTTCATTTTAATTTATTTAAATTTATTTGATTGTTAAATTCGACCAAAGTGTGGTCTGTTACGTTCTGTATCTCTCCCGAATTGGGAGGTTTGTATTTAATAGTGAGTGAATAAAAGAGGATTTCAAATCCCTTCACGTGCAGTTATTCTCCAGCCCAGCAGTTACATCAGAACATAGCGTACCTTCCGCTCCCTGTTCCAGTTCAGGACTTAGATTTTGAGGATAAGAACCTTTACAGAATTTACCATGTTCTCAAAGAATACACACAGAACACTAAGTCCTGATACAGTATGGAATGAGCTGCTACAACACTTCAAAAACGCGGGAATAGCATTATGTACGGTAGAGCCATCTATGTTCTATGAAGGAAAATATTTTCAAAAACATTGGCAGGACTGGTGGGAAAGTCTCTTATTACACAGAGAAGCGTTTCTGTCCCAAAAGATTTTTTTGAAATTTGCTTGGGACGTATGTGTCCCGTTAGGCGCGAAAGGGTTAAGAGCGATTTGCAGCTGCCTCTTTATATATCTCATATCTGCACCTTGACAACATATGTGGAAGTCACCAATATATAAAGAACCTGAAACCGTAGGAGGAAGTTCTTTTAGAATAGAGTTGATTTTTAAACTGAACAAAGTAACGCTTAGTACACAGCCTTGAGGCACACCCTCTTCTTGAGAGAATGCATTGGATACAACAAAGCCAATCCTTACTTGAAAAGTCCTAACCTTCAAAATCAATTTTTGCAAAAATATTGACAAATTACTGAGTAATCCACTGGCGTGCAGATCAAGCAAAATCCCATGTCTCCATGCCTTGTCATATGCCTTTTCTATGTCAAAAAGCACAGACTATGTGGTTTCTTTTGATAAAGGCTTTACGAATGGAGATTTCTAATAGGAGCATATTATCAATAGTTGCTCTTCGTTTACAGAAACCACTTTGGTATGGGGAAATTACATTGTTCTTTTCTAAATAACAGGCTAAGTGGCAGTTGACCATTTTTTCAAAGAGCTTGCAAACGCAATTAGTAAGGGTGATGGGTCTGTAGTTGGTGGGATTTTTCGGATCTTTTTCCAGCTTACGTATAGGAATGACAACAGCTTTCTTCCATACACTGGGGAATTTATGCTCCTTCCACACTCGATTGAAGAAAGCTAGAAGGGCATTCAGTGACTTACAGGAAAGATGCCTCAGCATTTCGTAACTAGCCTTCCATCTGAACCTGGGCATAACGTATGTGTCTGTAACAAAGCTCTCCTTAATTCAAACAGAGAAAATTCACAATTGTAAGGTTTGGAGTTGTCAGAATTGAACTTAATGGGAATATTTTCAATGCATCACCTAGCAGACAGGAATGACTGGAAATAATTATGACCATTAGAGATGGTTGCAAATGTTTTACCAAGAGTATTTGCAATTTCTTCCGCAGTGCTGATCACTCGGCCATCTTTTTCCAGGATGGAAAGTGAGTGGTCGTAGTATATTCCACA
>KK120579.1:372782-389212 GCA_000611955.2 Stegodyphus mimosarum | reverse complement strand
AGCACGTCATTCCAGATTTGATGCATGGAATATCGGCCACTGTGCACCAGAACATGTGGTTCATGCATGATGGGCAACAGCACATTTTGTGATTCTGTTGCATAACCACTTTGATGCTAAACATCCCAGGAGTAGGAATGGAAGCAGCTGACCTGTTGATTGGATGCTATTCTCCATGGACCTCAATACCTTGGATTTCTTCATCTGAGGTCACTTGAAATTGGTTGTTTATCAGATATTTGTGGATATGCTGCAGAATCTGATAGCATGGATCACCAGCACTTCGGGTATGTTAGAACAGTCTGGCAATTCATCATCCATTGGTATTAACTTTGCAACAGATACTTTCACAGCTACATCTTCCAAAAATTCCTATAAAAATATCTTGCTGTCTCCTTTTTAATGTTGAACTGTGAGATATTGTTACTCTGCTTCAGGTCAAATAAATGTTTTCCTATTTATTATTGGCTCTTTTTGTTCTACTCGACGTCACACCCTTGATAACTATATTTGTGATTTTCTCCCAATAAACGTGGTTTGTGAACCCATATTCTCATCCTCCTGATGCCTACTATCACCCCTCTGAATTTGTCAGTCGACTTCAGCAGCACACTGCATAGCAGATATTTATTAACTTCATATAAAACAGCTTAACTAACTTCCCAAAACTATACATAGAGAGAATAAAATTACATATGCATAGAACAATACTCTCAGACTATGTATGTATAGAATAAAATAAACAGTTCAAGAATATAACTACACATTGAAGACTTGGATATAAACTGGCTATACTGCTACAAGTTGCACGCATTTTAAGCATTTCATGAGCTGCCCAATGAGTGAGCAATTTTCCAAATTATATGTTTTCTGAAATATATCTCCAAGAAAGACAATTCCTATTATAAAATATTTGACTTGCCATTACATCACTGGGATGATCAGTTTTAACCATACATTCATTAAATACAAGCCATCATGTTCAATGGAAAATAAATTTTTATCAAGAAGTACATTTTTTTAGAATCTGGATCAATATTTCTTTGACAGTTATGAGTAAAACAATGTTTGTACTGTGGCCACACAATTTATTTTGAATATTTCTACACGCTTTACACCAGTAACAACCTATAAAAATAAATAACAATTATGTAAAAGCATGGCTGTGTTTTAGCAAACATAAAAATTATGAAACTGAGGAACTTAAAAAATACTTATTCTATTATTTTTTTTCCCCATTCAATAGGACATAAGAAATTTGATATTTATTGTGGGAAGACTTGTGATCACAAGGGGGGGGGAATCAGTTAATGCAAACTAATGATTACCAAGCTAATGGAAGATGTGTGTTGCAAACAATGTACCTTTGTCTATTCACTTATGTTGTAAGCTACCTAGGAGCTGTGCCTGATGGTTAAGTGCCACCTTTATCTGTCTGCAGCAAATTACAAGCTGTAAGAATAACTCATTGCTAGCATTATAAATAACCACATGGCAGCTGCTGTATTCCTTGAAGGCAAGTACTGATTTATACTTTAGATTGCATGGTACTGCTGACCACACCTTCCTTTTCTTTTACTTTGTTATCTTGTATTGAGAAATGTTATTTTTACTTTACAGTATTTCTTTCCGTGCACTATTCCTTTCAAGGTAAAAAGTTGACATAATTATTTCACTGTGCTGGCAAATATACTGCATAAACATGAACTTCTTCTATAGAGGCAGTAAAGCTAAAATTAAGAATTGTTACAGATTGTAAAATAATTAATATCAGTATTTAGGCTTAACTACTACTTCACCTATAATTTTCAACTTATGTTTTACTTTTTCCTGCTGTGGAATAGCAACACTGGTTATGGATTTTTAATATTAATAGAGTGTAATGCTATACTTGTCAGTGTTTTTTGATAGAAATGCTAATTTTAAGCTACATTTAACTGAATAAATGGTTGTTAATTTTATATTATTATTTAAAAGGTGTCTGTAACTTTTCGTTTTGCTGCCATTATTTACAAAAATCTTTCAAAAATGCTGAAAGCAAATGATAGATTATTAAGAGTACACACAATGCCCAAAACTAAAAAGAAGTTGCAACGACAAAATAGATGGGTTATAAAGGTTCCACTGTCGATATCACACACACTCAAATAAACAGGATATTTATAAAGTGAACAAAAATAACATACTAAACTGAACTATCTTATCTAACAATGGCATCTCAAAAGGGCTGATTGCTTGGACAACACCTTCAAGACAGTTACAAGGGCTGAGCATGATGTCACAGCAGAAGACCGGTTGCTCGTAGCTCCGCTCCTTATCCATTTCTTGCTTTGCTCATATATCTACTTAGCTCCTGCTTGTTTCCAGTTGGTTTTGCTTATTATTTATGATATCCAATTTATAATAAAATTCAGAATAGAATTTTTAAACTTATACCTTGCGAATCATTCAAGGAAGTAAGAAAGATTTCTCTGCTTTTCATTGCACTGAAAATTGCAGGAAATGAAAGTTGATGAATAAGTACAAATGCTAATTTTCTCTCTTTATTGATTATTATTATTACATGACCAACAAAACCTGGTCTGTAACTTCTTTACAATAGGAAGAAATTACCTTAGATTCTGCTGACTAAAAAGATGAAACTTTTCCGATGAAGTAATTTTCAGAGATTATTTCTCGCACAATTTCCAATTTCAAAAGATGCAAATTTCAGAATGAATTTAAATGACCATTCATTTGCATAATTTAATACTAAATGAAACTAGAAATTCTTCTTATTATTATTTTTCTATTCTTCTCTTTTAACCATTTTATTTCAAACCTCACATTCTAATTTAAAGGAAGTGAAAAGTTTTTTGAAAGGGAATAAAGTTTTGCTCTGAAGCAAAATATATTTCCAAAAGTATACACTGCTCGACATTGAAAATGCAACACCAAGAAGGAGTGGCCAGAAATTTATGCAAATTTTAGAGTAGACACACATTACTGAGTTATACAAATGATGTGAAATGTGCAGCTCTCTGATGCACATGAAATAGGATTTAAGGGAAGGAACGTGCAGAATGGGCAATGTTTGTGTCATTATTTCTGCCAGACGAATTATCGAAGAAAGTTGGTTTTTGTCCCGGAGGATATGTGTAATAGGAGAGAATGCCAGGGCGCCATCAACGAAGGCACTTCCAGCAGATAGACGATTTTACGAGGGGTACGGTGATCGGACTGAGAAACGCAGGTTGCTCCTTATATCAAACTGCAGCTGATACCCACATGGATGCAAGCACGGTGCATCGGCTATGGCAAACATGGTTGGAACAAGGAAATGTGGGAAGAAGGAGGGGTGCAGGTGCAGCCACAATGACATCAGGACGCGTGAATCGGCGCATCCGCCGACAAGCTGTGGCGGTCCCGCAAGTCACTTGTACCGCGATTCTGTAGCATGTGCAAGATATTCTGGATGTTCTCGTGCCGACGAGAACCATTTCCCGTCGATTGGTTGAACGTGGCCTGCACTCACGGCGTCCGTTAAGAAGACAGCCATTGACCCCACAGCATAGACGCAACGTTTAGAATGGTGCTGGACTGGAGCGATGTGGATGACAGAATGGCGAAACGTTGTGTTCTCAGAAGAGTCACGCTTCTATTCATCCAGTGACCGTCGCCGCATACGTGTGTGGCGTCGACGTGGAGACAGATCTAATCCGGCAGTAACTGTGGAACGCCCCATCGTGCGACAACATGACATAATGGTTTAGGGCGCTATTGCCTACGATCACTGTCCGCGGCGGTCCTACATCCTACTGAGCTGACGCCGTTCTCGCTCTGTATTCTGACTAGCATTTTGAAATAAAGATCACTTATTGCTGCTTGCTGTCTCTTTTTTCCAAATTTCATCACTTTCTGACCACTCCTTTTTGGTGTTGCATTTTCAATGTCGAGCAGTGTATATATATATATATATATATATATATGGATTTTTTCAGAGCACAAAAACTCATATAACATTATACTCTATAAAAATTATAAATAATTTTTCATCAAAGGTAAATAATTTTTGTGTCAAATTAAACAGGTAAATATTAATGAACAAATATAAATAAATGCAATAACCTGTAAAAAGGTTTTTATTAGTATTTACACAAAATTACTTAAATATTTTTAAAATAATCATCTGCACAAAATAAAATAATTATTAAAAATTATCAGAGTTAAAAATTATCAGTTAACAAGATGAAATATGGAAAGAAATTGAACTTTTATTCAATATATATATATAAAGGAATAAAACTTAAATTAAAATACATTACTGGAATTAATTTCCATTCCAGTAATGTATTTTAATCATCAAAAGGTTACATTATTGAATAACATCCTTTCTGGAACTTTTTTCCCTCGAATATGGTTATTATAGTAAGTACTATAAAATTACTGCAGGTACTATAGAAATATCTAGACTATTTTATGCACTTATAAAGCAGATGTTATAGATTTAAAGATATTTATAAATATAACTACATTATTGATTATTTCTGATATACAGTATGGGAAATCTTAGTAATATAGCCACAATAAGTAAAAAAAAAAATCTTTGTGAGAAATATCTTGCAAAAAATTAAATTTAAAACTACACAAGAAATTTAAAAAAAAAACTTTACAAGAAATAAACAGTACAAGAGATTAACAAAATTAAAACTATAGAAGAATCAAATAAATAAATAAAATTAAATAAAATATAAAAGGAAAAATATATACATATAATACAATAAAGCATTAAATTTTTATCCATTATGATACTATGTTTAAATCAATTTAAACCAATTCACCATAGACAGTATTATAAGCCCATTATGGTAAATTTTGTAATATGCTGATATTTTAAAAAACTTTGTGATTGTTACGGTTCTTTTTAATTACATCATTCATTTTAAAAAATAATTCAGGGTTGCCACCCATACAAGAGAATGAAATTTCCTGACTTTCCCAGGTGTGTTTTAAGAAAATTCCAGTCTATCCGCGTAATGCACTTTGGCTGTGCTAAGAACTAAATCACGGTACCACTTGAAAACATATAAATCTGCTAATTATATATGACTTATATATATAATATATCAAATCCCCAAAGCATTACTATTATAACTATAATAGAAGTTATTTTCTCCACTGAAGATTGAGATTAGAATCTGACCAATGTGGATTAAAAGAAATGTCTTTTTTTGGGGGGGGTAGGCATTTTGCAGCTAAACGAAAGAAAGAAAGTTATTTAATGATATTTTAAAATAAATTCAGGTATTTTATATTTATTTAGCAGTAAACTTAAGCAAAAAATATGAGCATTAAATTTCGTGATGTTATGTCACCATACTGCTAGAATTAGTTTCAGGATTATGCCAGAGAAAAATTCCTGAAATTTCAAAGTATTATTTACTAATAATAAATAAATTTAGAGGGAAGAAGCAACATATAAATGATATGAATAACATCAAAATAATTAAGAACTGAATTTCAATAATCAATGATATTTCGGCGAACATAGTTATATTAAATGGTTAGCCTAGATGACTGATTACTATTTTTTATTTTACTGCAAAATGACAAATAAGGCACTTATTAAGGGAAAAAAATGTTTAAAAATTTTGTAAACTCCTAGTATGGCACGATTTTGAAAATTTCTGAGAATAATAAAATGACCCATTTATAGCTCATCATAATGTCGCCAAATCCCGTATGTGCCGCACGTGGAAGTTAGAATAGAATACATAGAGGCTATTCTAACCTTCATGGTACTGTATACTAGAATAACCGATTTTGTTTTTATACGAGAATACGCATTTTCTTTAGTACAACATGCACTGCATATGCAAGTCTCTCCATTCTCGAGATTTCTGGAAACTTGTTTTGCCTTTCTAAAAGACAATCTGATTGGAGCTGGGAAAATTGGCTCTATACCAGCTGCTTGAGTGACACTCACGCACACCAAGAAAGTGATTGCTTCCAACGTCGACACAAAACTCGTGTTTGGGGGGGGATCGCTGTATGAAATTCCCTGACTTTTCCAGATTTTGACTAAAATATTTAAATTCCTTGACTTTTTCCGGTTTTCCAGGTAGCGTGGCAACCCTGATAACTGTTTATGTCTTCAGCATAATGCCCTGATAAACATATGTCTACAGTTCTGAAAAAGGTAACTGATTAATAGTGGTTGAACAAATTAAGTATAGCTGATGTGATTTTAAAAATAATAGTTCATATTAAGATGAAAGTAATTTGACTGCATTCTAACAGTGACTGACATCTATCAGATTCAGTAACAATTTTCAGCTGTTTGATTATAATTGAACTTTCTGTCTAAAGTTGTTAGCAAGTGTATTGAGTTCCTCTAAAGATTAACTTTTCGTAAATGAAGGGAATGTCAAATTTAACCCTTTCCCAGGGGCTGGCACATGTACGTCCCGAGCAAAGTGTATGGCAGCTGGGGGCTCGGGATATTTTTCTTTGGTCGCACGGATAGGAATTCTAGCGCTTGATGCTTGAAGACTATTCTATGACAGTGCGACAAAGCCTGGACAGTGCGTTCTGTGGGATTCCGCTAATAAGTAAGGATCCTGCTAATGAGTAGTCTGAATATTGAATCCACACGGCTTGTTTGTGAATTTGGTAGAGGAGAATATAAAAAGAATAATTTGTTACTTCGATTCTCGCGTGTTTTTAAGATCGTTCTTCAATTTGTTTTCCTCTTGCAAATATCGTTAATTCTTTCAGTTGATATTTATCATTTTCTTGAGTTCTGTGTTAAATAATGGCTAAACATGAAGGAAATTTTCTTTGTTCCAATCTTTTCATAACTGTTTATTCAATTTATTCCAGTTTTTAATGTACATGTAAGGGCAGTGTAATGAATATAAACGTTTCAGGTGATGAAAGTTAATTTTAATATTATTTCTAAATGACATACATTCCACAACTACTGTTTACTTGAGTTAACTTTTGGTTTCTTATGTTCTAAATGATAACTAGCAGCCAAGTGGCTAAAATTTCTTTAACACTGATAATTCTTACCGGATTCAAATTTCGATGAACGGATTGGCTGCATGAACCTTTTGTATTCTTTCGTGTATATGAACCAATTTCTTTCAAACGGCCTCCCCGAAAGCCCGCTTCGCTTAGGCAGATAATCTTTTCTTTAATCCGACGAATAAAAATAAAATTTTATTTGAAATAAGAAAGCTAAATTTATGAGCATCTCAAAACTAACTTTAGAAACCATTCTTTTTATGAATAATTTTGATGACAAAATGAATTTCAATTGTGCGATAAATTAAATACGAATTTTTATTAAAGCAGCTAGTGAAGAACATTTTATAATTCAAAATTTAAAAAAGTTTCATAACTTATTAATTTATCAGTTGTTATATGTTTGCATCTATGATATATGTGTCCATTCATTCTGAAAGTAGATAGGTTAGTTTAGGTTAATTGAACATGGGATAGCACACCAAGGCTGCCTACCTAAGGAAAAGGATGCCTCCGTGGAGAAATTTTAAGGGAAACTGTCTCGTATTCACATTTCACATGGGGCAAACAACGAAAACCAACCATGCAGCCAGCCCGATCGCTTGGCCTCGAACCCAAGTCAAACTGTATTCAGTGGTCTTGATCACTCAGTCACATATAGTGTTCAGAAAGTACTTAATTTTTACGTGAAAATTGTGTTTTGGAGGGAATCAAACGACATATTAGGATATATACAGAACTACATACAGAATACAGTACTAAGGATATATACAGAAATTGAGATGTGTAGCATTTTTTATTTCCCAGAATTTAATACTTACTACGATTCTTTATTAATATTCACTAACTCGGTAAGAATCTTCATTCCGAGCTTCATTACTTTCAAAGAAAGCAACAATAAAAAGCCTGAGACCTGAAAATTTTGCTTAACAATCTGATACCTCAAAGGCGATTTTAGCATTCTGAAAATGTAGTTCATAAAAACTGAAGAAATGTTTCGTCATTCGACAAAGAGCTGGATCAATGGGTTCCTAAATATGCAATTTTGAGTTTAAAGGAAAAATGCAGCAGCAATATAAATCAACGAACAACTATTCCCCTTCTATTTTATGGTAAAAGTAATATATAAAATGTCTAAGTGGTAAACCTAAATTTTTGTTCTTGAATACATTAAAACTCAACAAGAATGCTTCTGCATTTCTTTCCTCAACCAAAAACTATGAATCGGTAAAAAAAATTAAAGATCTTATATCCCTGATATAAAAGCAGATCAAGCCTGGGAACGCCATTTGCAATGTCACATGGAAGAAAAATTAATTTAAAAAAATTCTTACCCCATGCATTGGTAAATTTTTATTAGTGTATGTGTTGTTCAATAATGATTCAATGCAGCATAAACACAATGACCAATTTCTGCTTCGCCAGAAATGAACTTTACCAGAGGTGAAAAAGTAATAACACTGATTTGGGAATTCGAAAATGCCTTTTTAAGTGACACTTGTAATAAATAAACTCTATATAATTTGCTCTTCAATATCAGAATAATTATAATATTTAAATGAAAATGTATATATTGTTTGAATATTTTTAATCCCTGAATTATCTATACTGCGACTATTGAATATAGGCAACTCTGATTACTTCGCTTATTTTTCAGTATATAATCTGCATGCAAGTTTAAAAAAGTTACTTTAATCATAAAATGAAACATTTTTTGGAACAAAATTTTCTAGTTGTAGCATTCATTTCATCTGAAAATAAAACAATAAATTATGTTTCATGGGAAAACTGCAGACATCTACCTGCAGTGTGAAAACGATTAGAATACTTCCCTCATCTGCATGCAAGTTTAAAAAAGTTACTTTAATCACAAAATGAAACATTTTTTGGAACAAAATTTTCTAGTTGTAGCATTCATTTCATCTGAAAATAAAACAATAAATTATGTTTCATGGGAAAACTGCAGACGTCTACCTGCAGTGTGAAAACGATTAGAATACTTCCCTCATTCTAACGCCTAGAGCTTTGGAACTGGACTGAAAGGTTATGTGACCCTTTCCCTGCCTGCCAACAAAAGAGCATATAACCACCTCGTCGTTAAGATTCGACCTGAAAATTTTGCCCCCTTGCCATAATCGCTGAGAGAAGAGCCCCCTGCTAAGAAACACAACTATTTTTCGAGCCCATGTGAAAAGGTTACTCAAAAAACATCTAAATTTTAAAAAAGAGATTAATGTGCTTCAAGTAGTAAAACTATGAATTCTGAATGATATACAGACACAAACGCTTGTATGAATATGTAAAAATAATGCATGATATCAATGGAAATTTTTGCCTTAAATTTCGCCGACTAAAACATATGTTGAAAGACATATACCATTAATTTCTTGTTAAATAGTTGTTAAAATTCTAAACTTAATCTACATAGAAGACTTATTTTCAAATGTAAAATAATAAAAAACTTTATGAAATATAAAACATGTTTTATGTCATGTGCTTATATTCAACAAAAGATTTTATTTTTTCACTTTGCTTGCTCAAATCTTGTACAGCAAGTTTCAGTTTGTTTTGCGGTTGAAGTGACACTTTCATTACATCCTTGAAGAATTCCCTAAAGTATCTTTAGTTAAAAATCCAAATTTAGAATAATTTTTTTAACATATTTGCTGGCTGTCTTTTTGCATTTTCTGAATTAAAATATTTTAGTGTTTGATTTTATATTTTTGGGATAAAATTCTTTAATCACTTTTCTCTGAATCATATGAATGAAAAATATGCCTGAGATAGGGCATTAAATGTTGTTAAAGTATTTACTATTCTTTCATTCTAGTTTCTCACAGCATCATGCTTTAATATCAGCAATTTTCTCACTTACCCTTTTTTGTTTCATTAAGTTTGGGGCATATTTATCAATTGTTATTTAAATTCTATACATACTTATTAATTAAAATTAATTAATTATTATTTAGCATGTATTTTTATATTTTATTTAAATTACTCTCGCACTGTTTAAAAAGCAAATATCCAAGCATTTGCAGAAAACAAAATTTACACAGTATTTATATTTTTACTTGTTCATAATTTCTGATCAACTTTCCACAAAGTTCTGGGAATTTTAACATAAAATTACGTTCTAAATGCAAGGCAGAATTCGAATTTAGAAAGCGAGAATGCAGTAAAAACGTGCAAATTATAGAACCATTGGTTTGAGCTTGTGGGTGACACTTCCCACAGCTTCGGGTTGGTCTTCTGATCATGACATCACTGAACAGTCAGCCGCTCATTCTCAGGCCTGATTCTTCGAAACAATATTGGCTTAGATCAGAAAAGAGAGATGCCAAACAGAAATATCTGTAAAATGGTAGCATTCTTTTCTCAGGGGTGAGTAATGTTAGGATTGTCAATTGTATTTTTTGACAAGTAAAGCTGCTGCACAGTGACTCAGCTGAATGCACACAGACTAGGTTAGGCAACAAAGGTCATGACCTTGCAAGTATGATTTCCAGGGCACATGAACCTCTTTTGGTGATCATCTTTCCAGTATAAATATTGCCTTTGGTATGCTCTTCACAAAGGCAAATGTGCAATTCCACTACAATAATTACTTCAGAAGCCAAAATTTTGACACAGCTTCCGAAGTTAATCTATATTTAAATGACTGGCAAATCACACTGCTGTTACTTCATTTGCGTTTAACTGGTGCCCTACAGCTTTCAACATAAACACACCAAAAGAAACACATCTTTCTACAATAGATTTATAAAGAGAACATGTGTGAACCAATTTGGAGCACAGATTGCATACCAATTTATCTGACCTTTCAGTGTATTTTATCATATATATGTCAATAATATTTACATAAGAAGCAAAGAGATTATTTAATTGGAAAATACCAAATAATAGACTAAAATACCAAGTGCATTAAAAAGTAGCTGTCAAAGCTCTATTTTCTTAACTGAGTGGCATATCTGCCGTCATTCAGTCATGAGATTCTTTAATACTTAGTATATATTAGTTTATAATTTTAAAACATTTTTTTAATTTAAAAATATTTTTATTTTATTTTCATTAATGATTTAAATATCTTAATGAATGGAAGTTAAAAAGAACAGAGACTAAAATAAGTAATTATACAAATTCAGCTAGCAATAGCTATTTAAATAGAGTTTCTCATGAGGAGATCCAAAAATTCCTATCACTCAGAAGGTTGAATAATGGTCTTAGACTGTGACCTGTAAAAATAGCCCAAAACTAAATAGCCCCAAAGTAATAGCTAAGTCTGAAATGAAAAAATGAATTTTGACAGTTGAAAATATTTATTAAAAAACACATTTTAAAAATTATATATGGACAGTAATAGAAATTCTAAAAGTGGTTTGGCAATTCTGTACAAGCCTTTAAGGTTTCTCTGCCTTAATCACATTATTTACAAAATTACATTTCACATGTTTGTTTCATCCGAGACAGTGCATATGGCAAAAAGTGCAAGAACTGAATTTGGCAGAAGCTTATGTAAATAATAAAAATGTGTTGTGTTTATACAAAAATGTTTTTAGCATTGAGTTTTGTACCAGTGCATGATGTTATCAAAGTATTTGAAGAATTAATTAAAAATTCCCCAAACGAACTATACCCCATTATTGATTACTGGGAAGATACATATATAGAATGAGTAAGATGCAACTGCTGAGCACAACCATGATTTGCAATACATGTGTAGAATGTTCATAAGCATGTCGTCTTCAGAGGTCAAATAATTCAGTAGACATGTGGCATAGGACATTCCAGCAAACTGCAGATTGCCATCATCCATCCCTCTAGAAACTCATTGATCATTTCCAAAGAGAACAAGATATGGTGGAAATCTAGTTAACACACTTTGCTGCAAGTACTCGCAACATAGGCACTAACAAAACTAAGTATGCACAACTGAATCGACACCTGGAAACATTAATTAAAAATTATGCAAATACGGAAGATATGGACTTCTAGAATTTCACATAAACTTGAAATGTAATTTTTGTAAAGGATGTGGTAAGGAACAGAAATCTTAAAGGCTTGTAGAGAATTACCAAATTGCATTTAGAATTTCAATTAATGTGCATATATAAAATTTTTTAAAAATCTTTAAATAAATATTTAAAACTGTCAAAATTCCTTTTTTTACTGATATTTAGTAATGCATTTTAATGTAATTAATTTTATATCGTGTCTTAAGTTTCTTGCCACCACAAATATCGTCTTCGCAAACAGTTCGCGTTGGCACGTTCAATCATATGTTACCAAATGATTTTTGACATTTAAAGAAAAAGACTTGGTTTAGAACACTGTATTGTGAAATTTTTAAAACATATCGTAAAAAAATGTCGGCCTGCCTGCGAGAACTTGCGTAAGAAGATCAGTATGCAACCATGAGAGTTTGCTAAGGACTTAGACATTGCTTCCATGTCCATTAGTTGTGGTACGCATCATATAAACTTGACATACAAGTTCAATTGTTGGATGCCACATGAGCTGACTCAAGCAGATAAGGACAGACGTGTTTAGGCCTCCACTAATCTGCTCGAATACGAATGCAAGAACAAAATTTTGGACCAGATCAACACTTGTGATAAAAAGTGGATTTACTTCAACAACACAGGACATAAAGGGGGTTGTGTGCAAGCAAGCCTGCATTCTGTATTTCCACATTGTTCATAATCGTCATCGTATCAAGGCAACCTTTGAAGGGATTTTCCCAACCAGTTCTTCGTCCTTCTTCTGCGCTTGAAGTTCAGAGGTGAAGGACGGAGGTTTTCGCACTGTTCCTTCCCCCTTCCGCCGTGCTAATGCCATGTTTTTTTTTTCTTCTGCTGCCATTTTTCACAATATGCAATTTTTCGTGAAGGTATCGACATGTACATAGACGAGCTGGACAAATGTAAGATTCTTTCAAAATCCTGATTATTGAAGATAGTCACTATATTTTTTTCTACTTGTGAGAAAGATAAACCTGATTGATAGCTTCGCTAAAGTTCTATTCTTCGACCATGTGGTTCATCGGATGTGTGTTTGCGTTAACAAGCTTTACTATCATGTCAAGTAAATGATTATAGTCTCCAGTAGAACTGGTACTCTTCAAAAATGTTTCATGAATTTGCGTGCTCAGGACCTATTTTCTGAACTGATGCATACTGATTATCTTGTTTCGAGGTATTCTACAACAGTGAGGCATTCTTAGTCATGTCGCATATAAGGACATGTTTTCTGTAGCTCTAGCAAAAGTATTGTGTATTCATCAGCGAGTGTGGTATTGTTAGTCTGGCTAACTTTTGTGTTCCACTGATATTTATTCAAGAAAATAATCATGCTTGTAAACAAGAAATAAAATTGGTGTCACATGTGATTTATAGTTGTCATAACTCTGCATCTGGCTTTTCTAATTCTGGGTAAGTTATTTAATTAATGTTCCTATGCTACGTCACATATCTCATCTTGCATGCGTAAGTTATTATGAGGTATTGCAGGCATAATGAAATCTTAACTAACCTTACAAACGTAAAAGTATTTCAGCACATTTTAGTGCTCTTAGCTCATTATCACAGTCACACTTCATTTTAACCTCTTCACAACAGTAAAATCTAACAGGTTGGTCTGTGCCCAGTGAGCCTGTCAGCAGCGCAGCAAAGTGCAGTTCCACTAACAAAAGATCATCTCTGCATCTGGCAGAATTGCTGTGGTATTATCCACAAACAATATCTGGAAGGAGGTAAAACCCTCAACAGTAAGATGTACAATGAGAAGCTAGTCCGTGTTAACGCTGCTACCAAAATCGAAATCGAAGGAAAAATGTTGAACCAAGTTCCTGCACAAAAAGGTAATGTTCCATCAAGATAGTGCAAGACCACATATGTCTGTATTCACCAGATGGACTCTGTATGGTATCTCAGGGTTCGTACACATTTCTGCACACAGAAATTAAGTACTCTTAAGAACTTTTAAGGACCATTAATGAAAAAAATTAAGGACTTATGTGCAAATGGGAACTGAATAAATTCAATTAAAAATATTATCTATGCTCGAACTTCACGTTTGTAATACCAACATAAAAAGGAAATAGATCCGTAAGTAGGATGAATTATTATTAAACATGAATTAATTAACAAAATTATTTATGAATTATTATTAAACATGAATTAACAAAATTATTAATTAGTTTGAGAATAAAATCAGCTCTATAAAATGTATCAAGTAGCATTAAATATTTTACATTTATAATAGTTGGACATATTTGAAAGAAGGTAAGTGACATTTTATTTGTTTTGCTAACAGTTAGCTTTATGTTGATTTTTTTTCTGTTTGTTTCATTTTATTTTATCTATTTATTTTTTTTTTAATGTTTCATTTGCTCAGTCTAGAGGTTTAGTATTTAGCAAGTAGATTTTATGTCAAGCGGCATAGATTAAAATGAGAAGTACGATCATAATCAGCATGATTCATAACAAAAGATCGCCCTGTCACCACTGCTGTTGCCTAGAGAGATACCTGCTGATTAGAACAAACCTAAAAGGCCTCATGTAGGCACGGTTGGCATGATTTAAAAGTTAGTTGGGCTCTGTGTCTCAGTTAGTGTCGTAGCTTCGTGTAGGTCCAATAAGCCACTAAAGCACCACAGGTGATAAGTTGTTTTGCATTGTTTGTCTCACTAGATGCAAAGAATATGCTTTACATGAATTTTTACATTTTTGTGCTTTATCTTGTGACCATGGTAAGGATTAATGAAAGGCAATAACTCGCTTTCATAAACAGCGTGAAAAAAGTTCGAAAATTTTTATTGTAGTTAGATAACCTTAGTCATTATGGAATTTATACGGGCAATATGAAATTTTATTTATTTTTCAACAACATTTGTTAAAAAAGCCCTATTAAAATTACAATCTAATAAAATTTCACAGTTTAAAATACATGTAATTTATGACATTGATTCTTAAACGATATTAGGATAATTACACATTAAAAGGTACAAAACATTTATGTTTTGCTCTTAGTTGTTGTGAGTTTTGTTGTTACAAAACATTTATGTTTCATAACAACAAACATTCAAAACATTTATGTTTTGTAACAACAAAACTCAATAAAATATTTAGGCGTCTTTTTAATTTGAAGCCTTCCCAGACATTTTGGCCAATTTTAATCGATTTTTTTCTCTTTAAGCATCTTTTTTAACTCTCAGAAAATTGTCTCAATACGCAAACCAGAGTTCTCACAAGTTTCTGCATGCTTTATCTCCTAACTTGGCAACCTCTCTACAATATAGCTATAAGGGTTTATAGATCTGGTAAAAGTCAAATGGAACAAAATCTCTCAACAGACGTGAAGCAAATTATCGCTATGTCTGAAAGAAACTTCAATGTCAGACAAAGGTTTAAATAAGCCTCTTCATTTTAAAAGAACTTAGAACATAAAGGCATGTTCTGATGCCAACAAAATCAATTACATCTCGTGGTGATGTAGTTAAACAAGAACAGTCAAATTCAAACTAAAAATGTGAACTTGTGGTCAAAAACTATACAATTTAATTTTAATTTAAGCTCGCTCCGTAACTCTATCATATGAGAAAATAGAAATGGGAAACTATAGTAAAGCTGAAATCGTAAACAACTGAGTAATTTACATAATAATAACTGCACATATCTTTGAAGAATAATTTTCTTTATGTATTCAGTTTCTTTTTTCAACACATTTCCTTTCCCTTTTAGAATTTTTGGATTTAATTAATTAAGGATTTCTGTTATTCTAAAAATACTAAATGCATTTTGAATGTATAGAAAAAGCTGCTAATTTTATTTCTTTAGCAATATCGAAATTCAGAAGAAATATGAAATATATATGGTAAGGGCTGGTTATAGAGCTAATGTGGCAGAATTTTTAGAATTTAATGACAAACTGAGCAACAAAATCTAGAAATGCCATAACTTTTAGAATTTAGAGCAGGCGCTGGAAGCAGAATTTAGAAAGGCACTACACAGCAGAATTTAGGTTTAACAGAGACTGCATCAGGTGGGAAAATGCCCAGTGCCAGCTCTGTATGATGCATTAAGGCATATTATATGAATCTTTTAAATTGACAGTTTTTAAATATCTTTATTAATAAAAAAATGCATTTCTATAACGCCTGTCCATGTGATAAGATTAGAAGCATTTTTGATATTTTCCATGCTTGTGTACAGTGAAAAGTAGAGAAAATAAAGGGAAGATAAACATGTTAAGAAAAAGATTCTAGTATCAGATGTTAAAACATTCAAATATTATGTTTTCATTGTTCTTCCAGATGTTCTCCAAAAAGTAAGAAATTCATCACAAACTTTCTGTAAAATACATCCATTATGTGTTAATACCATGGAGACATTTTTCATTTTATCACATATTACTGGGATCTTCTA
>KK120579.1:293563-372532 GCA_000611955.2 Stegodyphus mimosarum | reverse complement strand
ACATTTTTTGTTAATTACATAGCTAATTTTGCTTTTAGTAAGAACTGTTTCGTAAATTATGTTTTATAGCATTATACCTTGTTTATTTCTCAGATTCAAAATATTGTATATAATAAGTTGTTAAAATGGAGCTTTATAATATGACAGTGAAATATAAAAATATTTTATTTTAATGTTATTTTTTAAATACATCAATAGATTAGCATTATTTTAATGAAATTTATCAACGTTACAATGTATTAAAAAATCATCGAAAAATTCCCAGATCTCGGTATAAAAAATTTTCTATAAAAACTGATCTTAAAATCGCCAAAATGTTGATAAGTCGCCAAATTTAGAACCGTTAAATAAAAAAATTCAAATCGCCAAAAGAGAAAAGTTGTTTAAGAGCTTTTCAATAGAAAAAATGAATTTCGAAATGCTTATGTTTCACTTCTTGCTTAGAAACTCGAGTATCCCACTATTTATATTAGAAATAGGAACAAATTATAACACATGAACCCATTCAAAAGATAACTATATATCAGTGAATCACCAAAAATATTCCTCCAACATGCTAATTCACACTCAAATTGGCAATCATAAAAACAGACAGAAATTTCAGATGATTAAAATTAAGGACCTTCTGCCGATTTTGGCCGAAATTAAGGACTTTTAAGGACCAAACATGGATTTCAAAAAACCTAAGGACTTTTAAGGACTCTTAAGGACCGTACGAAACCTGTATCTTTTGCCCCACCTACCATATAGCCCCGACATCACTCCTTCAGACTTCTACCTCTTTTCACACCTGCAGCTACATTTTGGTGGTGCTAACTTCCATTTATCGCAAAACATCTGAAATGAGATTGATCTGTTTTGGGGCTCACGGCTACCAAGTTTCTGTGCTGAATGCTTTGAAAAACTAAAAAAACTTTCGTGTAAAATCATTGATTTGGGTGGTGATTACTACCCACATCAAAAGTACTGCTTTCGTGTTTTTTTCCCCCCTAACTTTATTAAGAACTTTTTTGACAGAAAACTTTTCGTTACAACCAGATATAATTATATAACTAGGCTTAGCTATTGCTTTGGGGTTATTTTGTCGAGGTTATCTTGTCAGGGTCATTTAGTTTGGGCTAGTCTTAGGCTATTTTGCCGGGGCTGTTTAGTTGTGGGTGATTTTGAAAGGGTGCCATCCTAGATGTACACTCAGATTAGAAAGTTTCTCAAACTAACAAAAACTTAAGAAGCTATTTTTTTACTACCGCGGCTGGAAGGATTATGTAAGTATTAATTATAAATTTGTATATGCCTCTGGAAGACTGAAAAGTCAAATTACTCGTATACACATGTATAATTAAAAAGTTATATCAAAATCATGGAGATATTCTAAAATTTTGAATGTACTAACTTAAGATATCTTACTTGTGACTGTTAGCACTAGTAATTAATTTATTTCCAATCAACTTTTAGGGATGCAAATATATACATAAAAAAAAATCGTCATTTTAATGAACTTTGCAGCAGATCACACAGCACTTCTCATAAAATTCGTAGCTGGCAATGTAAAAGTAATTATGAGTATTTCTGAATTTCCGGTCTAAGTTTAGGCAATGTTTTGCCTTTACTTATTACATTTCTATGAATATTTTACTAATTAGAATTTTCTCCCTAAGATGATCATATAAAAAGTTAGATTCTATACTTATAGAGCAGTTCAAACTATTTTTCCAGTGCTTAGACTATTTTCATAAATTTCTCCAAATCCGATTATCCACACTCCCATCGGAAAATCACAAAAAACTACTCATGAGGCAAAAGTAATGTACTACTCACGATATTGCCAAAAAGTATTTATGTGGTAACCCAGGTACACTCATAGTAAGCATATGTCTGTTTTGGGCAGTGCGCAATGCTAAATTTGCACAGATGCTGATTTTGTGCCATTCTTTGATGTTTTTGAGTGAAAACAAATCAGTGTGCACATGGGAAGAACAACAGTACAAAAACAAGGATTTCTTAGAAATGGTAAGTGTTTTGTTATGAATATTTCTTGTTTTCTTTTTTATCAATTGATTGCTTTTGTATGAAATTCTCAGTGAGCTGACATTCTAAAAATGGGCGTTGCCTCTTGCACATTAGCTTGGAGAAAAATTAATAGCCAACGAGTTCATGAAATGCTCTCCAAACTCAGCAATCAGTTTGTAACTTTTCAGTTCAAGATACAGGTAATCAGTCTGTTTTTTTTTTTAACCAGAAGTGCATGTTTAGGTTCAATATTTTTGTTACTGTACGAATAATTACAATTAAAAAAGCCAATACCCACCTCTTTCCAAGCTATTCATATAAGTATGAAAATGTTTCTTACACAAAAAATCACTTGTAACGAATACTAATGAAATATAAACAGAAATTAAAAAGTAAAGAATGAGCCATTCAACATGTTTATTAAAAATTTTAAAGGCAATGCTTGTGCAAAACTACATGCAATGAATGTGTACATTAATTAATAAAAGTAATATATTTCATATTTCAAGATAATAATACTATTACTTCATATGAACTTTAATTTCAAAAACTGAGAAATAAACTTTTATTACCACACAAATCAGTCAAGAATTAGCAATTTCATGCAATAATTCTATCAAACATCAATTTTATACATGTCTTACAAAATGAACACAAATTACTCTTTCCTCTGTATTCTCAAAGCATTGAACAACAGAAAAAATATTAAGAAATAAATCAATAAGGAAGTGTATCTATTTTGCTTAAAACTCAGTATTAAATGAATTTCAATTGTATTAATTCTTTAAAAATCCATGCTTTATTTTGATGGAGCAAAAATACAGGCATTGTTGAGAATATACTGAAAAACTTCAAAAAAACTTTTTCTATCAAATATGCAGGAAACCACAATTGTAGTTTGTAAAACTTAATTTGTTGTAAAAGAAAATAAGTGACTTGATCTAGTTACAAAGCAATAATATTTTTAGTGCTCATCTTTCTTGTTTTGTAACCTCAATTGCAAAATTATCCACAGTACTGAGAAATAATATATTTAAAGTCACAATAGCTTACAATAACCATGGCAGAACAGAACTGTAAGAGAAAAATGGAACTTAATGATGGAGACAAAAAGATGCTAAAAATAATTACTCAGTTAAAATTAAAAACTACTACGACAAAGCTGACTCGGAGCTTAATATGATCTGCAGAATGCAGCTACAACAGAGAAAGTGTGAAAAGTTTGGTTTGGTTTAGTTTAGTTTAATTGATTACAGCAAAGTACTCGAAGGCTATCTACCTAAGGGGAGGGATGCCTTCATGGAGGACTTTTTAAGGGAAACTGACTTATGTTGCACATGGGAACAACCATGAAAATGCCCATGCAGCCAGCCCGTTTGCTGGGATTCGAACCCTGGTCAGAACTACCAGTTTTTAGCAACTTCACCGCTTGGCCCAAAGTGTGAAAGAAACTGCACAAGTAGAATATTTATGGTGGACACTGCACTTAAAAGACGTCTTGTTAAGCTAGATAAATGCAAACTGCATATTGAGTGAAGTCACTGTTTTCTGTGGATAATGCTCTTTCAAGATGACATGTCCCTATTCACTAAAGTCAGATTATTCAATCATGGTGCAAAAACCATGGAGATGAAGTTTCACATCTGTCCTAACCTGCATAACCATCAGACTTAAATAGTATTGAGCCGTTGTTATCTGTGTTAGAAAATACACTAAGATTCTACTTCACTTGCACAGCAGCTGTCAAGGAAATGCAGTAGTTTCTAATAGAAAAATGGTTTTCAATATCTTATACCACTATTTAGAATTTGTATGGTTCTATTCCACAACTTTGAGAAGCCTTGGATGCCAAAGATACTTCTATACCATTGCTGCCAACCTTGAATTCTTAAAAACTGGGATGTTTTTGCAAGAAAACCTGAAGATTTTCACATTGCATGGCAACACTATTTCAAAGGAACTCGGCATTGATTTTAATTTTTAATGCATAGTACAGGTTATGAATTACTTGTAATTCATTTCTGGTGAAAAATAGATTATTGGATATTCTTTTATGTTCCTTGCCTAAATTATTATTTTTTTTAATGTTTTTACACCTTTTATACCGAGACAATACCGAATAATGAAAGAAACTCATCAAAGAACTTTTAAATACCATGAAAATAAAATTAATAAACATAGTATTTATTTGGATAAAGATAGTAATTTGCCACACATTGAAGTAAACAAACTTAAATACAAATATTAACCGATTAAACATTTTTCAATCTTCTTAGAAAAGTCTACAAATGTCTGCAGTAGGTTAAGGCAACTAAGATCAAATGAAATTTAACAAGCTCAATAAAATGCAACACAAAATGTAATTCAGATAAAATAAAATTTAATAAGAAAAAGTATTTCAAAAATCATTAGAGATGAGGAACAGAATTGCCTAATTTAAGTTTCAATAATTTAAAGAATTTCCTTTATTCATGGAAAACAGTTCCCTCAGCAAATGTTAAAAATTAAAAACTGGAAAATTCAGTGATCTGCTGGGAGATGTAATGAAAAACTGGGAGTCTCCCTGTAAAACCAAGAGAGTTGGCAGCTATGTTCTATACCATATTAGATATACAATTTTCTAATTTTAGGTGCTACCATTATTTTGGGCAACTCTTGCATTTGTTAGCATATTCAATAAATTTCATTGAGATGTGAAAAATTATGCATACATGTATTTCCTCATTAAAAAAAAAAGGTGTTATCTTATCACTTACCTTAAATTTACTTCACATGCCATTTTACTCACATGGTTTTTACAACTTGCTGTTATCATCATTCCCTCAACACTGGCTAGAGGAATTTCAAGACAATCTCTGTTGATATGTCGAGAGGTTCTAGTCTCCTCATTTGTTTCAACAAAGTTTATTAAGTCCATTTCCAAGTCTCCATTAAGATATATACTCAGCTTTTCTTTTTTCTGTTCATATGCAACTTCTAGTAATAATACTACAAGTGCAGGATAGCAATACCAGTAACCATCATCATCCAGCCAAGACCAAGAATAGAATCCATTATTATAAACTCCACATCGAATTCGCTGTTCGTATGATGTGACTTGATTTTTTTGATACATTTTATCCAGATGAACAATAATCTCTCTTTTAATATTACTACTTGGCAACTTGACAGTCTTCTGTTTTTTTCCAATAGCTTTATTTAGTATAGTCAGTTCTTCTTCTTTATATGTAATCCACCTTTTTCTACATTCATGCTGCCAAATAAAGTCACACAGCTCCACAGACCCTTGAAAGAAAGAAATTAAAATTTTAAACAAAATCCGCAAAATGCATATAATGTTTCAAAAATTTACTGAGACCTTTTCACACATTTTAAGAATGATTTTATGGTACTTACGTATTATGACGACTACCTAGATATCTCGCCAAATCCGGCGACCTTTGTATGTTATACAGGTTAAGCCTAACATTGGTTATAAGCGGGATTTGAACCTGAGCCCTTCGGCACGGCAGTCGGCGACGCTAACCACTATACCGGTTGGGCGGCTATAAAAAAAGGTTAACCCTTATAATATAATTAATAATAGTTAATATAGGTTATAGAGGGCACTGAAATAAAGAGTATTACCTCGCGCTAGTCCCGCATTTGCTATTACCACAGCTTTTTTTTTTGCTACATTTACGCCTTTTGATGCTATTTTGAAAGCTATTTCCCGCCATTTTCCTTATCATTAACGTCAATATTTGCTTTTCACCAGTTTTAAGTAAGTTAACTATATTGTGCTGCCATCTGTTATTTAAAGTTAACACTAAATGCCTCTCAATTTTTTAAAAATTTTTACGCATATTATGTATCAAAAATATAATTCATTTATGTAACTTTCACTGATTCAGAAGTAAGTTTAATAATTTTTAATTATCATTTGTAGTAAAAATATTGTTAATTATCATTTACAGTAGTAAAAATAAAAAAGATTAATTTTTTCTATTCGTATTTGGTATATAATTTTTTTATATGTATATATATATATTCGGGATTTTAGTATTTTAAGTTTTTGTTCTTTTATAATTGGGGCTTTCATTTTTAAAAGAATTTAAATTAATTTGCTTTGATGAAGTTCTTTTATTTAATTTAGAAACATAAACTAAAAAATGCCAATGAAGATTTTTATCTCCAAATGTCGCCAAGGTAGTCGTCATAGTACGTAAGTACCGATTTTATTTTAGATTTGTGACGCTTCGAAAGAACAATTTGGCAACAAGTCACCATTTTTTAATCTAAATTGTTGTCCAGAATACCTAAATTTGAATAAGCTTTAAAAATGTTGATTCAGAATTTACATATGGCACATGTAAATATTTGCATTGAAATAGATACTTTTGTTTCAAATGAGCATATTGTGCAGTTAAAAACATACAAAAAAACAAAGAAGTAAAATTTTTAAATGCATTGTTATTAATAATAAAGGGGGACATTCTTATGTGTGAAAAAAAAGCAACAAATATCCAGAGGAAGTACTTTAACATTCATTTCAAATACGGTCTTAAAAAAAAATTTCATTCACTTAAAAAAAAAGTGAAAAATCTTATTTTTATTTAAATATTTGTATCAATGGTACACAAAATAATATGCAAAGGTTTTAATTTAAATACCATTTATTCTCCAACTTTTGTCTAGATATAGTGTTGAGTGCTGAACATGATACAAAACTCATCAGAATCGTTTAGTTATTATGCTATGACTACTGATGAAGCTGGATTTGTACAAATGAACTGTAAAGAAAAGGGATACTTTATGCTTTCAAATGAGAAGAAAAGATAGTAGAAAAAGAAAGAAAAAGCACAAAGTCCACGATCCAAACTTATTGGAGCTTCAGCAGTGCTGGATTCAGGATTTTCCAAATATTAGATCAAGTAAGATATTTAAATGTTAAGTTTAAACTTAGTAAGATGGCATAAAGAAATTATGAAATTAAAAATAGGAAATAGTGGTTTATGATATAATGAAGCATTTATGACCTTAACAGAATGAAAATTTACCAAAAAAAATTAAGATTATTGTTTAAAAAAATAAAAAAATCTGAAAGGTTTCATATTTTAAATTACATCCAAAGCAGCTTTTTTTTTTTTCTTTTTTAGCATTTTGTGTGTTACCTTTATTTATTAAACATCATGTTCTTCACACTTAAACCATAAAATTCAGTTCAAGAGAAATATCGCAAAATAATTTTAAATTGAGCATATCTTTAGATTTCCGATACATAGTCTCACGCGCTGGAGATAAAAATGTTTTTTCTGTACAACATTGCCATTGCTCGCTTTGAAATCTTGTTTGTTAATCAAAAATTCATCAAAGTTTTAAAAAATATGAAATCTCTAATTAAACAAATTACAAATTTCAAATTTGGCCTTCCAGATGCCCATATTCGCAGTAGGATTACATCATTCAAAATTGGATGGCTCTAGGTACCATCGTTTTATCATGATACGAGAAACATACATACATTTATGCAGATTCTTCATTATTTAATTTCTTTAAATATAATACAGGGCAATAATATTTAGTGGCAGCAATTTGAAAAGTGAAATGGGCATTCAGAGTGAACCGATGCAAAATCACAAAGCGAAAACAATAGTCTTTCAGGAACAAAGTCCCTTTGGACTAAAAAAAACCTCAATATTTGATTCCTAAATTAAACATTTCTTTCAACACAAGGTGTAAGAGATTTAAGTTCTTCCGCTTTTGTGCTAATACTTATTCTTAAATTCTATATATATAGACATAAACTCTTGTTCAGTAACAAAGTTCTCTTCAGGTTTTGCAGTTACCGGGTGGAGAATTAGCAATAAATTGTCCATCACAATTTTTTCATTCTCAGCTATCTCTGACACTTCCTTCACTGTCAGTAGCAATATTTTCTGGATTTAGATTGCAGATTTTTCCATCTGTTAGCTGATTGATGGTTAGGACATTGTTATCATAATGAAAAACTTCTGTTGTATCACCTTCATATATTACCACTTATCCATATTTCTTCATAAATTCTGTTAATTGGAAAATTTCAGTTTTTGTTAGCAATATCTGAAATCCTTCAAATTTGCAGCTATTGGCATAAACTTAGCTAGCATCTGCTATGCAATATTGGCAAAGTATTATGAGACTGGTGACTAATGACATGTTGTTCTGCTAAATTTTGTCTTGCTTTTACTGCACACTGATGAAGTTAAGCATGAATATACTCCCACACCTCTTTAGCACATATGCTTAAGGCTCATCCAAGACTGCTGTAAGATATTTAGTAGCCCAATGCGGTCTCTGCATGTCCTAAATTCTGTTGCCAAGTGCTCCCTAAAATTTTGTGTCCCAGTGCCGCCCCTAAAGTCTAATGATTTTGCCCTCCCTTAATTTTGTTGCTCAGTGTTTCTCTAAATTCTTCTGGCTGGTGCGAACATAACAGCTTGGGTGCTGGTCCTGGGCTTATTTAAACAACAAATCAGTTATTCTCAGTTCAAACAGCACAAAATGTAATCTTTTGACCTGACTATCATTTACAAAATGCATTTTTTGCATATAGAAGAAATTTCTGTTCATTAACACACTTTGTAGCCCAGTTAGCTAAAGTCTATAATCACCACCAAGCATAAAGTCAACAGAAAAGGTTAATCTTGCTGTTTGGTATTCAGTTATTAATATTTAAAAAAACTGTTTCGACATTGCTGCATGAGTCATTTCTCAAGCAGTATGTTGGTTCTCATGTGGTGATGAAAGCAAAAAACGATAAATAATGATTCCCCAGCTTGGCGTCAGGGTGTAAAACATTTTATTATGAAATGACCTCCATGTTTTCTTCTGAAAAAAATACCAAAATGAACAAGTCTAAAGCATACCAAAAAAAGGGGGGTTGCTGATGGTCCAGATTTTAGACCATTCCGGATACTGGACTTCTGGACTTTGTACTGCATAGAATTGTTTCTAAAAATAATAATTAAAAAAACAGCCATAAAGGATTTATGATGGCTGCTAGTTTCTCGTAAATGGAAAATTAAACTACCTAGCAGCTGGCATGTACAGCCATGTATCACAGGTGGCTTGAGACATTATATGTGTTTTTTATTACAACTAGGTATTTATTACATTTATCTAACTTTGCTTAAATTATTTCATGCCATGGAATAATTTGTAGCATCTTGGCCAACAGATGATATGGAATAAGCAGTATTACTTTACAGCTGAAAAAACAATGTATTCAATGCTGCATAAAGCTATGCCTTTCATTGACAGAATGATCCATAATTCTGTGTGGAGTTTTGAAAGTTCACAATACAGTAACTATAACATAAACAGCAAAATTATGTGATAAATATAAATGTATTATGTTAGCACCTGTATCTTGAATGTGCAATAATTATTTTCCTGACAACAGAATTGTATTGCAGGAGAGTGTTGTTAATTACATTTAGAATTTGAAAGAGAGAGAATAAATGTGCCGTCTTTGACCTATATGCATTAGCATTTTATTTCAGAGTTTTGTTATTTTTAAGTTCTCATTTGTTTCGACTTGCAACTTGATTCAATGAAAGAAGAGTCCTATGTGAAACAACTGGCTTTGCACAACAGGACTTTAATTGTGAGTAAGTTACATTCATATTGTTTGGTTTTATTTATAATAGATGCATTGAAATCTAAATGTACTTAGATTATTTGCTAAAGCATTAAATGATAATGAAAAACTTGAAAGTGAGCTACAAAAAAGCAGAAGATCAAGAGCTTTCAAAATTAAAATTGTTGAAAGAGATGCTAAAATGTGAGGAGTTAGTTAGAAATGAAGTATTTAATTCTGAAGAAAATGAAGATGTGATAAAAGAAGAATTTGATGAGTCTGAAACTTATATTAATAAATACACAGTATTAGAATATAAGCTTTCAGCCCTTTTAGTTAATGTATATTGTAACTCTGCTATTCCCATAAATAATTCAAAAAACACAATTCTTCACTATCCTGAACTAAAGTTGCCATTGCTTGATGGTAATATTAAAAATTGGTTAGGGGTTTGGAGGCAATTTAAGAAGACTGATAGTGATCCAAGTTTAGATGATCATGATAAATTCGCATATTTACTGCAGTTAATGGAGAGAGGATCATCTGCTGAGGAATTAATTAAGGGTTTCCTACTGGGCAGTGAAAGTTATAGCAAAGCTTTAGAGCAATTACAAGTTCATTATGGTAAAGACCTGCTGATGAAAGTATGTTAGAGATTTACATTTTTTAGTTAGAGAAAAATTCATATAAAAAGTTTTCTTTGAGGAAATTATATGACAGTTTAGAATCGAAACTTTGTGCTTTAGAAATTCTCAGCACTGCAAGAAATACATATGTCACAATGATATATTCACTAGAAGAATCATACCTAATAAAACTATTCATGCATGGCAAAGGTTCAGAGTTATAAATCGAAAGCACAGAGAATTAGATGGTGATAAAATGATAAGGATTCCTCCTAGCAAATGGATTTAAATAGCTTACTTCAATTTTTACTTGACGAAATAGAGGGAGAAGAGTGACTCTCTGTAGCCAGTAAAGGTTTGGGAACAAATCAAACATCTAAAAGTTATATCTCAAAAAGTGCTGATTTTAAAAGCCAGAGTAAATCTCCACCATTTCAATCAGCATATTCTTTGATTTCATCTACAAAAGGAAATTATTGTATATTTTGTTCCGTATTTTATAAATCATGCGATGGCTATAAAGCTTGAAAAATGGCAGAAGACAAAATATTCAACAGAATAGTCAGAGTTGTTTACTTTGCTTAGTTCAGGATCACAGGATAGCTAAATGCTGAGAAAAAAGTATAAGTATTGAGTAAGTATTGTTTGGGGGGGGGGGAATTACAAAATCTTGCACAGAAATATCCACACTGATGATAAACATCAAAGTAGCTCTACTGTTACAAAAGAGAATAGTCAAATTCCTCAAAAAAATTAAAGCATTGGCAAAATTTTCAAAGTCCCCAAATATTCTACTTCAAACTTTAATGGTTAAGAGGTAATGATTGTAAATGTCAAGCCGGGCTATAACAGATTCTGTTTCCCAACGACCATATATTTTACAGAGCATTGCAGTAGAAATGCATTTTGGATAAGGTAGTAAAGAAAAGCTCTGCCACTCATTATTTCATGAAACTTCAACAGGTATAACAGAGCACAATATCTTCACTCTATTTATATCCAAAACTGATGGAAGCTATCTTTGCATTTTCAAGGTTCTTGGTCAAGATATTATTTGTGGTACTGTGCCTCCAGTCATTATTGGGAAACAGATAGCTGAATTAGTCAAAAATGGCATCAGTCTTAATGATCAAATTTCTGCTCCTAATGAATATCTTAACGGGGGCTGATATAACAGGTAACTTAATGACAGGATGCTTTCAACTTCTAGCTTCAAGACTTGCAGCCACAGAGACAAAATTAGGTTGAACTGTAATAGGTAAAAATACCCTTCAAGAATCTTGAATAACTCAACATTATTAGTAATATCAATGTTGAATAAGAAAGTGTTAATATCCAACTTCTGGTCTCTTGAATCAATAGGGATTTTAGAACCTTCTGAAAAGAAAAATCAATTGCAGTTGCATGAAGATGCAAGAGAACATGTCTTAAACAGAATTAGAATGCATGATGTAGGCCGCTTTCAAGTTAACTTACCATGGCTCAAAACCATGTACCCTTGCAATATAATTTTGATTTTGCTACTAAAAGATTAAACAATACAATCAAATGACTACAATTAGAAAACCTATATATAGCTTATGGAGAAATACTATAAGAGTGGGAATAATAGAAGAGATTACAGGTAATGAAAATGAATTACCTTGTTATTATTTGCCCCATAGGCATGCTGTAAAAGAAAATGCCACTACAAAAATTAGACCTGTTTCAGGGAAGCAGAAACAAGCAACCAGACTCAATCATTGTGTTGAAAAAGGAATTAATCTCATTTAATTAATTCCTTCAGTTCTTAACAGATTTCACATAAGGCAAATTGGAGTTACATCTGATATCCATAAGATTTTTTTTTTTTTTTTTTTTTTTTTTACAAATAAGCCTTTATCCTGTGGACAGAGTTTATCTACAATTCTTGTGGTACAGATTTGGATTATTAAATTACTTCCGATATTGTAGAATCATTTCAAGTGTTGCATGTAGGTCATTTTTGCTTGCCTCTGTGATTCATTTCCATTTGGAATCAATCCACTTTGAATGGAATAAGAGAAGAAAATTATAAGTACCCTTCAAAAATTTAAAACAGCTGCAAAATAGCTTTTATGTACATAACTGCTTAATTAGCATCAGTAGCAATGAGGAACTGTATCAGTTTATACAAGTTGCTATTGATGTATTAGGTGAAAGAAAATTTTATCTCAATGGTTAGAATTATACCAATCCTTTAGATGTGTAGCATCCTCTATGTTTCCACTCTCTCACTTTGTAATTTCTGTACATTTTAATTTTCATAAAATGGCAACATGAAAAGACTGTTCGAAAGATAAACATTCATTGGAATTTTGTTCACAAAAAAAGCTACTTATCATTTGTTTCAATTCTGTTTTCTTGACAATAAAATTGTTTAAAGAAGTTTGTTCTTTATAGTACATTAATAACATTTTAGATTTTACACAACGCACTTCGCTGGTAACCTGGATGTGATCTGAACACGCAACCTGTTGATCTACATCTCATCCTAAAGAAATCAGGTGATTGGATGCCATTTGGAGATAACAGGGCTCTTAATAACATCACTGCTCCTGATCGATATCCTCTACTGTTCCTCACCGATTGCAGCTATATTCTACATGGAAAGAAGATTTTTTTCATCCATTGATTTAATTAGAGCTTATCAACAAATTTCAGTGCACGGAAGCGACATCCCAAAAATGGCCATTATAACTCCTTTTGGGCTGTTTGAATTCCCATTCATGACATTTGGTTTGTGCAACGGTGCACAGACATTTCAGCGATTTGTGAATATGGTTACTATCAGGATTAGACTTTACATTCTGCTATTTAGATGACACACTAATTCTTCTCCAGACGAACAGTCACACCATAAGCACTTACACACAGTTAAACGATCAAAAGTTTTCAAAAGTTCAATGACTATGGTTTATGCATCAATGTTGCAAAATGTATTTTTGGCACTTCTAAACTCAATTACTTGGGGTACGATATCATACCTGAAGGAATAAGACCTCTTCCGAGAAAAGTTGAGTCTATACAAAACATATCCAAACCGACATCGACTACCAGCTTGCGCAGGTTCTTAGCGATGATCAATTTTTATCACCGCTTCATCCCAAAGTGTGCCAAGTTTCAACAATTTCTACCTCACTACTCAGTGGAAGATGTAAAAATAGTAAAATATCGCTAACATGGATCGAAGATTCTCAAAATGCATTCAAAAACCTCAAAAATGAAGCAGCATCGTAGCGTGACAAAAACCTTTGTCACGCTACAATGCTGGTTCATACCTCAACTGCAGCCACTATATCTCTCACATGCGATGCTTCAGATACAGCTATCAGGGTCGTCATTCATCAAATTGACCAGGGAGAGATGTATCCATCGAGTTCCTTCTCACGCTCCTTAACTGATGCACAGAGAAAGTATAGTGCATATGATTAGGAGCTCTTGTCCATCTACACTGCTATAAAGCATTTTAGGTACATATTAGAGGGAAGGACCCAACATTTATATGGACCACAAACCTTTCACCTTCGCTTTTCAACAAAATTTAAACAAAACCTTTTCCAGACAAGAAAGACAATTGAGTTATACTGCTCAATCTTCAACAAATATTTGCTTCGTAAAGGGAGAAGAAAACGTTGTTGCGGATGCTCTTTCAAGAATTAATACCATCTCCATCGATTACGCAACTATTGCAGAATTTCAAGATGATGAAGAGTTAACAATTTTTAAAAACAATCCAAGGCTGAGAATGGTTCAAATTCCCATTCCAGGCACCAACAAATCGATTTATTGAGATGTCTCCACCAACAGTAACCGCCCATACATCCCCTCAAACTTTTGCTGACAGATTATTTTCTTCTATTCTAACCCCATCTCATCCAGGGATTAGAAGTGCATGAAAATTAATCACGAAAAGATTCATATGGCCAAATATCAATAAAGATTGTCAGTTATGGTGTAGTGAATGCATGGAATGCCAAATATTTAAGGTTCAAAGACATACAAAGTCAGCTCTTGTAGACTTCAAGGTTCCACTTCAACGTTTTCAACACGTTCACATCGATATTGTTGGACCCTTGCCTTCATGTCAAGGTTTCAGATACTTACTAACGATGATTGATCATTTTTCAAGATGGGTTGAAGCCCTTCCTATGACAGATTGATCACAGAAACATTTGCAAAGGAGATGATTTCAACCTGGATTTCTCGTTTTGGAATTCCACAGCGAATTACATCTGATCAAGGACGTCAGTTTGAAAGTCAACTCTTCTCATCTTTGAGCAAATACTTTGGTTTTCAAAAATCCAGAACAGCAGCATACCATCCACAATCGAACGGATGGATTGAGCGACAACATATGATTATAAAGGCAAGCTTAAAATGACATTTATAGCAAAGGAAATCTTGGGTAGACGATTTACCTTTAGTTCTTCTCAGATTACGCTCTGCACTGAAAGAAGATACAGGATACTCTTCAGTCAAGCTTCTTTATGGAAGTCCCCTCTGTTTACCCGGAGAATTCGTTACCACAATCCCTAATGTCACACACTCAGAGTTCGTGCAAAGGTTACAAAGTATTATCCGTAACATGAAACCTTTTGCAACGACTACCCATGGCAATACAACCGTATTCGTTTCCAAAGACCTTTTAAATTGCTCACATGTTTTTGTCTACAATAACGTGCTTACTTTATCTTTGCAACCACTTTATCTTGGGCCTTATGTTGTCAAACACCGAGCACCAAAATATTTTGACATTAAAATTAATGGAAATGTCAAAAGAATTTCAATTGATAGACTTAAACCATGTTTTACCATAAAAGACAATGATGAGCAGCCTTGTAAAACGCACAGGCACATGGATTACCCAGACCCGCGGACACTGTATGAACCTCAACAGAAAATTTCGCCGCCGGTCAATCACAACCATACTACACGCAGTGGAAGGACCATCAGGTTTCCACCCCATTTAAAGGATTATGTCTCCTAATCGCTTTCGCTGGGAAGGGAGTGTGTAGCGTCCTCTATGTTTCTTCTTAATCTTATTTTTAATTTTATATTTTAATTTTCGTAAAATGGCAACATGAAAAGACTGTTCGACAGATAAACACTTATTAGAATTTCGTTTTCAAAAAAGGCTACTATCATTCGTTTCAATTCTGTTTTCTCATCAATAAAATTGTTTAAAGAAGTTTGCTCTTTATAGTACTTTAATAATATCTTAGATTTTACACAACGCACTTCAGATGAGTCCTAACTTAACCAATCTGCTAAGAATGTGTTGGAAACATAAAAGGGATATGCTTTGCCTAAATATTTCTGCTATTATTGAAGACTTGACTGAAACGATAACAAAGAAACCAATTTTAGCATCTGCTCATAAAATATTTGAATTTTTTTTTGCTGTTGAAATATCTTTGCTAGTTACCTTACTCCTTAAGCTTTTACTGCAGCACCTGTACAAAGGAAAAATATCTTGATATCAAGCAGTTAATGCAGAAACTGAGTCTGAATTTTGAAAGTAGTTAAATAGCTTAAACTACTTGCAAAAGTTGAAAATACCGAGATGCATACATACAGACATTCAATCACAGACCATTTCTCTACATTTTTTCTGTGATGCAAGTGAAATTACCTTTTGGCTGTAGCTTTTGTTTGTGTTGAAACTAAAAATTCTGTTCACATTTACTTGTTACAAGCTAAAATGAGAGTAGCTCCCTGTGGAAGCATGAGACAACAATAACATGGTTAGAACTACTGGGAACTACAATTTCAGCATATCTTGGTGCAAATATTTTGAAAGAATTCACATCATGTAAAGTTTATTTTTGGACATATTCATCTACTATATTAGCAAAGATACAGCACGATGAAGTATGGAACGTATTTGTTCATACACAGTACAAGAAATTAAACAGTTAACTCCTAAATTTTGGAGACATGTTCAAGGAAAATAAAATCTAGAAAATTTGTCTAGCAGAACTCGCTCTGCTCGATATTTAGTGGAATCAAAATACTAAAAGGGACACCAGTGGCTTTGTTTATCACTAGAAGAGTGTCAAAGGAATGAATTCACAAACAATAAAGAAGAAATTGCCGAAGAAAAGAAGATGAATTCATCTATGATGAATGTCAGTTCCTATGATTTTTAAATAACCGTCTTTACAGCTATAGGAAAACTGTTAGAGTGATAGTTTGTATTTATCAATTTGTGAATAATTGCAAAAAGAGTCAAAAGAAAGGTGAGCTTCATGATGACTGGAAATTATGCAGAAAAGTAACTATCTGTTTTATTCAAATCAGAACTTTTAGTAGAACTATAGTAGATGGTTAGCCAGGATAAATTTTGTTGATCTCTCGTATATCATTATCTCTGAAGCGTCTAACTTGAAATACTGAAGCACAGCTAAGTGTTTCGCCACTACATGCATACTGTAACTTTTCAAATGCTTCATTCTTCTCTTCGAAGATAACATAAAAATAAAATGAAGCGCTTCTGCCATATTTTCACAGAAACATTTCCCTCATTTTCTATAACAGTGTACTGTACATTATGTACTTTCGCATACTATGGCTAAATATTGAAAGTCACGGGTGACTCCATGCAGATTCACAAAATTCAGGGCATCGGTGCCGCATTTAATAGTGGGAAAGACAAGGAAGTCTTAAATTTCTCCATCAGCTCCGGTAACTTTCACTCCTTTACAAACACCATGTTTTCCACTGATGATGCTTTGCAATAGTAGGTTAACATAAACCCTACAATATATGAGCAACACAAAACTAGTTTAACCAGTCTTGGAGTCTCTGTGGATGTTCTATATTGAGGCAAAGACACATTTATAAAAATATACTTTATTATACACAGCATAATGACATTTCAACAAGAAAAGTGAACTGCTGCATCATTTTGCCACTCTACGAATAAAGACTTAAGTTTATATTTTTGTAATTTTTATATGAATTGCTAATATATGACAGTCACTCCTAATATTCAAACTGATACTCAGCTGAGATTCTAATAATTATTTTAAAACAAAGTCTGTGCATAGTTTTCATAGCAACATTGCATTTCATCTTATTTGGTTGTTTCATTTCCACAGCATCACCACATCTCTAAGGGCTTACATATTTCGGAGAAAAAAATAATTTCAGTAGCATTATTTACGCATGATATTTCTACCAATACCAATTTATTATCAGCTTTATTTACATGATAGACATGTCTCACTGTTGTCGGTAGATAAACTTTCAAATTAGCAGCAATATTTTAAAACAAAATGTTAATAAACAAAAGGCAAGATAAAAACAAAGTCAATGACCATATATACACAATAACCCATATTTGTTTTCAAACACTTATATTTTTAAAAATTTACTTTCATATATCTTGCATTAAATACCAAAGTACAGACAAATTTCTTTCTAATATATTAGTTTCTCCATTTTAAGCCTTGATTGTTGCAAAATATTGCTTGTAATAAAATAATTTACTCAAAAAGTGTTAATCAGTAGCTCGCATAATAATTCAAACACTTGAAAGTTCTGTTAAGATGTTTTGGCAGATTATTTTCTAGCCACAATTTTTTGTTTTAAATGAAAATGTATCACAAAATTTGTGTTTGGAAATTAGCTCTCATTTCAGCAAACTTTATTAAAATTTTCATACTTGAAATGGACATGGGAAGATGCTACAAATTGACATTTTCTGTTAGATATTTCGGTACTTACGTACTATGACGACTACTTTGGCGACATTTGGAGATAAAAATCTTCATTGACATTTTTTAGTTTATGTTTCTAAATTAAATAAAAGAACTTCATCAAAGCAAATTAATTTAAGTTCTTTTAAAAATGAAAGCCCCAATTATAAAAGAACAAAAACTTAAAATACTAAAATCCCGAATATATATATATATGTATACATATAAAAAAATTATATACCAAATACGAATAGAAAAAATTAATCTTTTTTATTTTTACTACTGTAAATGATAATTAACAATTATTAAACTTACTTCTGAATCAGTGAAAGTTACATAAATGAATTATATTTTTGATACATAATATGCGTACAAATTTTTAAAAAATTGAGAGGCATTTAGTGTTAACTTTAAATAACAGATGGCAGCACAATATAGTTAACTTACTTAAAACTGGTGAAAAGCAAATATTGACGTTAATGATAAGGAAAATGGCGGGAAATAGCTTTCAAAATAGCATCAAAAGGCGTAAATGTAGCAGAAAAAGCTGTGGTAATAGCAAATGCGGGACTAGGGCGAGATAATATTCTTTATTTCAGCGCCCTCTATAACCTATATTAGGGTTAACCTTTTTTTATAGCCGCCCAACCGGTATAGTGGTTAGCGTCGCCGACTGCCGTGCCGAAGGGCTCAGGTTCAAATCCCGCTTATAACCAATGTTAGGCTTAACCTGTATAACATACAAAGGTCGCCGGATTTGGCGAGATATCTAGGTAGTCGTCATAATACGTAAGTACCGATATTTCATTATTCAGCTTTTTAAAGATAATCAAATTCTTTAAAATATTCCAAAAATCCTTGACCTAAAGCATTGAATTACTGTTATAAAAAGTTAAAAAATGAAATGCTATAAAAAGGCAATTGCGTGGAATTGAAATATACAGAAGTTTGGATTTAATTCTAGGCTAAAACCAAATAACAGGGTTCATACACATTTCTGCACATGGAAATTAAGTACTTTTAAGGTTAGGTTAGGTTATTCAATTATGGCAAAGCACACGAGGGCTATCTGCCTAAAGGGTGGAATGCCTTCGTGGAGGACTTTCTAAGGGAAACTGGCTGGTATACACGTTACACATGGGGAAAAACACGAAAACGGCCATGCAGCCAGCCCGTTCGCAGGATTCGAACCTCAGACCGAACTACCAGTGTTCAGCGTCTTTACCGCTCGGCCGCTGGTGGGCGTACTTTTAAGGACCATTAATGAAAAAAATTAAGGACTCATTAATAAATGGGAACTGAATAAATTCAATTAAAGATATTAACTATGCCTGACTTCACTTTTGTAATACCATCATAAGAATAAAATAGAGCTGCAAATAGAATGCATTATTATTAAACATAATTTAATAAACATAATTATGAAACAAATTGGAGAATAAAATCAGCTTTATAAAATTTATCAGGTAGCATTAAATATTTTACCTTTATAATAATTCGACATAATTGGACATATTTGAAAGAAGATTAAGGACATTTTATTTACATTTTACTAACAGTTAACTTTAAGTTGATTTTTTCATTTATGTCTCATTTTCTCATGTACCTGCTCAGTTTAGAGGTTTACTAAATGGTAGATAGATTTTATGTCAAAGGGCATAGATTAAAATGAGAAGTAAAATTAAACAGCATGATTCATTATAGAAGACTAGCTGTTGCCATCGCTGCTGCTTGCCAAGAGAGAGGCCTGCTGATCAGGACAAACCTGATGTAGGCATGGTTGGCAAGTTTTGAAAGTCAATTGTGCTCTGCCTGTCTGACGCACTAATTTCATAACTTCCTGTAGAATTCCTAGGGTTGTAACCCAGTTAATATATTTTAAGGTTCCAATATGCCACTAAAGCATCAAAGGTGATAATTTGTTTTATATTACTTTAAGTCTCACTAGATTCAAAGAATTAAGTTTTACATAAACATGTTGTAACAAAACTTGTAACTCATAACGTACTTATGTAACAAATTCAAATATTGGCAGCGATAATGCAAAGAAAAATGATTTCAAATTACCAGAGCTGGTAGAAACTAATGCAGTATGCAAATGAAAGCCAAAAACAAAGTCTGTCTTACAATCCCAAAACCTTAGTTTAAAAACCACCTAAGTGATTTTCATTCTGCTGAGGAAAAGGAAAGTTATAGCAAAGGCTGAAATTATAAACAACTGCTTAATTTATATAATAATAACTGTATATATCTTTGAAGAATAATTTTCTTTGTTTATGTATTCGATTCTTCAATGTGTTTCCTCTTCAGTTTAGAATTTTTTGATTTACTTGAAGATTTCAGTTATTTTAAAAAACTAAATGTACCTAGAATGTATAAAAAAAGGTGCTAATTTTATTTCTTTAGTAATATGACCATTCAGAATAAAAATAAAATGATATATGGTAAGAGCGAGTTACAGAGGCAGTGTAGCAGAATTTTTAGAACTTAGTGACACATCGAGAAACAAAATCTAGAAATGGCAAAATTTTAGAATTTAGGAAGGCACTAGGCAGCAGAATTTAGGATCCGCAGAGACTGCATCAAGTAGCAAAATGCATAGCGCCATCCCTGTGTATGATGCACAGAGTTGTAGCTAGGGTTTTCACCACCCGGGGACAACTGAAGATTTTGCCCCCCCTTCTATAGGCCAAGAATAAAATTTTGCAACATCAATTTGGCACTCCATTGACGCTACGCTCAGGGACAGATGCTCCTCCTTGCGCCACCCTAGGCCACTGACGATGCATTGAGACATATAAGCTGAAGCTTTTACATTATCAGTTTGCAATCTCTTTATTAATAGAAAAATTCCTTTCTATAAATGCCTATCCATGTGATAAAATTAGAAACACTTTTGATATTTTTCATGCTTGTGTCTAGTGAAAAGTAAAGAAAACAAAGGGAAGATAAACATGTTAAGAAAATGACTTCTAGTATCAGAAGTAAAACATTCAAATATTATGTTTTCATTCTTCTGAAAATTTTCCGAAAAGTAAAACTTCATCACAAACTTTCTGTAAAATACATCAATTGCCTGTTAATGCCATGAGACATTTTTCTGAAATCTTCTAGATTTGTGGGTCTATAAATCTTGCCTTTAAATCATTCTAAACTTTCCAAGTTGCAATGTGTATAAAATCCTAAAGAAAAATCAACCTTACAAATTCTGTAACAGCAAAAAGCCCAAAATATGTTGGGGAAAAAAAAAACAAGAGGAAAAAAGCGCAAAATTAATTTTGTAGAGAAAACTGATTTATATTGAGAGGTACTCATTAAGGTGATGCATGGGAAAAACTCTTACCATGAAAAAATTAAAAGGAAGGCATTTTTAATTAATTACATAGCTATTTTGCTTTTGCAAAGAATCTATTATATTAATTGTTTCATAAATTGTGCTAAAGTGCAATTTAAGTATTCACTACATTGTTTTTCAGATTCAAAATATTGTACAAGTCGCCAAAATTGAAAGCAGTTGTTGCTAATACTCACTTGTTTGACCTATAGTAAAAAAAAAAGTCCACAAAATTCCTCATTGCAAGTTTACGCCTGTCATTGGCAACAGCCTTGAGCACCTTACGGGTGACAGTGCGATTTAGCTCAGTTCCGCCCCAAATTTTGATGAAGAGCACCCGAGGAGACGTGTCCGAGGATCTCCCATCCCTCTTACCCTACCAACAACCTCTTGAAAGGAAATTCGGCTTGCCATATATTTAGAATGCCCTCATGCCGCACGTACACTATACATTTACAAACATCCATGCCTTCTCCAGGATTCGAACCCAGGCCCTTAGGCCCGGCAGTCAACGACGCTAACCTATTCACCCATTTAAAAGATTGTCAATGAACCGCCACAAAATATTTGTCCAAAATACTAATTCACATTCAAAATGGCAGTCATAAAAAGAGACAGAAATTTCAGGTGATTAAAATTAAGGACCTCCTGCCAAATTTGGTTGAAATTAAGGACTTTTAAGGACCAAAAATCAATTCTAAAAAACCTAAGGTATTTTAAGGACCATACGAACCCTGAAATAATTAGAGATTTAGCACATGATAAATCAAACAAACACAAGCTTTAATGCTGAAAACTTCCAGCAGGTTTAGAAGAATGGTTTACAATAAAAGTTAATCCTGAAATTGATAGAAGAGTCATTAGGGGATATGGATGCAATGAGCAACCAGCAAGAAAGAAATTCTTCAACAAGAAAACAAGGAAAATATGCCTAGTATTCACAAAATCCATTGTAGGCACAGATTTATTAAACTGGAAAAATTTTCCTATAAATGGGTCCAATGGACAAATTACTGTGTGGCGAAAGAGGAAAAAAAATCCAAAATAACTATTACGTGGGGTGGACGCACAATGGATTTGGGATGTTTTTGCTGCCTCTGAAATGGGAAATTTTGTTTTTATAAAAAATACATGGATCATTATAAAAAATATAACTATTCTCTTTAAAAACCTGAAAGCAACTGCACGAAAACTTTGAAAGCAAAATAAAATTAACAATCAAGAAAGTTATATCAATATAATAATCTTAAACATACAGCCCTAAATATTCACTTATGATTATAATTAAAACTGTCCTGAAGCTATCACGCCTCCATATTTTCCGGACTTTAATCATATCGAGCATGTATGGAGCAAGTTGAAGAAAGTAATACAGAAATCTGGTATTTCTTCGAAAACTATACTACAAGCAATTCTTATGGAAGAATTGAATAAATGGAACATTTTTTACACAAAAAAAAGTTAATTAAATCCATGCCAAAGTATATGGAAAGTTTAAGGATAACCAACAAAATATCAGATGTCTCATTATTTTATTAAATATAAACTGTTTATTCAAAGAGTCCTAGTATTTATGTGAGTTCATTTTCAGAACTTGAGATCTTTTTTTAATCAAACACATGTTAATTTTTTTTCCCCAAAAAAATAAGCAAGTTTAAAAAAAAGACAATGATAGTATATGTGACAGAAAACTGAAGTCATTTTGCTAATATTTAGTAAATGATACTTGTAAACACAGTTCAAAAAACACAAGTGTAACGAAAATGAGCTTCTGTTTATATTATATACATACAATTAAACTACACAGAAAACTAAGCCATTATCTAACATTATTTTACACAAAAAATTTTAGTCACTATAGAAGTGATATCAAAACTAATAGCTGCCTAAAAGAAACATATAATACAGTCAACTTTTACTGAATTTCTCATTCAGCTTTATATTACTTAGGGTTTTATATGCAATCCATCAAAGATCCTACATTTCTTTGAATGTTCAGGAAACTTCTGCAGTACTGCAGTAAAAAATCATCTTGCTGCAGCAATGAATAAAGGGGCTAGCTAAATGTGCAACTGCTGAGGATACTAGACTTAACAAGGTTAAAATACTGTTTCTGTATTAAAAGGTGTTGACAATGACTTAAGCATGGAATATAAAAATGCTTTTGTCCAGCACAGTTTCATAGAAGTCAATTATTAAAGTATTTCATTTATTCAATATTCGTTTTTCAAGTTTCTTTATTTATGAAATTGTGCACATTACTCCAAGATTTCACTTAAAAAGGTAGGATTTAGTTTATAGGTGATACAGTTAAAAATAAATAAATACATGATCAATTCTCATTTTTACAATGAACACCTAAAAAATAATTGTTATATCCCCCAGAAAAAATACATTTTATCATTTAATCTTTGATACTGACTGGATGAAGTGAAAAATTTTGTCTGGTTTTCAGCAGTTTTCAGATAACAAGTTATATGTTAGAAATCACTCATTGCCATATTCTATTCAACTTTGCTGGGATAGACTGATTCAGAAGAACCAATATTTAATCATAATATGCATTATGTACATAACAAAGTTTATAAATACTACAACAAAACTACTAACAGATAAAAATTAAACACGATTTTCTCTTTAAAAATTCCATGTAGTTGAAAACATAAAATTAGAAAGCCTACAATTTATTGAGGAAAACCGCTTATGTGTAACAGAAACATTCGGCAACATTAATAAGTTAACAATTATTAGAGAATCCAAAAGTAAAACTTGGTTTGTGTTCGTAGGCTAAGAGCCACACTGTCTTAGAATTTCAAATGCAAGCAATTTATAATCACAGCCAAAAATAATTTGATATTTAACAATTTGCATTGAAAAGCAACTTTTTACTTTTATGTGTTTAAAAAAAATATCTCAGCCGAAAACTACATAAAAAAGAAAATAACACTTTTGCAATACTATTTCCCTAGGGTGGTAACCACTTTTAACTACAACAAAAGTTTCCACAAATGTCTCCTCACAAAATATATAGGACACAAAATATTTCATGCTTGTGTCTAGTGAAAAGCAGAGAAAACAAAGGGAAGATAAACATGTTAAGAAAATGACTTCTAGTATCAGAAGTAAAGCATTCAAATATTATGTTATCACCGTTCTTCTGAAAATTCTCTAAAAAGTAAAAGTTCATCACAAACTTTCTGTAAAATACATCCATTACCTGTTAATGCCATGATGACATTTTTCTGAAATCTTCTAGATTTGCGGGTCTCAGAAAATATTTATATAATAGTTTCCGAGGAAGGCGAAATTACAGAACAGTAACTGGAGTACTCAAGAAAACTCAGCTATGGATTTCATAACACCTCAGCAAAAATAATACTCGAAATATTTTGTTCGTACAATTTACACTTAATAAACCCAGAGAAAGAAAACAGCTTTACCGTCCATGGCGTAAATTTTCAGTTCTCTACCTCTGAAACACAATGATTCGAAGTAACCAAAAATTATTGATCACAAACCATGGAATACCAAATTACAGAACATCAAACTATTCCCGCGGTTTCACAACTACTTTGACTATGTTGCCATCCTTGGTTAGCTATGTAGCTCAAAAGGAAAAAAGGGAGTCATTAAGGCCTGGTAATAGAAAACGGGGAGGAGGATCTTTTTCTGTTGAACTGCTACAGACTGAGAAGCCGTGAAAACGTTTGGTATGAATCAAGGCATTGCCTCCTAAATATATAAAGACAATGGATTGGTTGCAAAAACAAAGCAAGCTGTAAGGTTATACTCGCAACATCCTGACCAGGATTGCTCTTTTGTTCTTACAAGAATGGTTTTAGTGTAAAGAGTGTACATATCATCATTCTTTAATATTTTATAGCTGTATTTTGTATTGAATACATCATGTATCACCATATTGTTTGACGAGCTTCTGAACCCGGCCGGGAATTGAAAATATTCAAACAATCAGAAACGGCCGTTAGGATGGGAACTTTTGTCATCATTTTCTGTCCTTCAAACACAATTTTTGTCCAAAATTCGTATATGGTGCTTCTTGTGTAGAAGAAGAAAGTCATTCTGCTATGGTTATTATTCTGTGGTACGCCGATATGATTTAATGTTTGAGTAACTATACGGGCGATAAGTCACGAATATAAAATATTCATTGTGACTAATTTAAATCTGAATTTCTAAAATACAACAGCTTTGTATTCTACTCAATTTGCTTCCTCGATACCATATTAGCTTTTGATTTTCTCATACCCTTTATTTACTATTCATAAAAATTACTGTATTGTGAAATTTCTTCACTCTTTTTATGTTTAAAATGTCTGGTAATATACAGGTCCCTATTATCTCATGCACTGTAAACATCATAAAATTAAATAAAAAAATATTTAAGAAAGTGTCTTCCCCCCCCGTAGGCAAAACTGTATTAAGGCGGTTTGTTGACAAATGTCTGCCTATTTTTTCAACATAAGCAAATTTAGCGATGTATTATCAAATAAAAAAATGCAGTGAAGTACAGCAAAAGTCTGTTGCTACATAGAATATATCCTCAGAATTCTGCTGAATAAAAAAAATGGCATACTCTATCCTATTATTAATAAATATTTGCCGAATATCACTTTTGTTTTTTTAGCATTTTTTTTATTAGTATCAATATTGAAAAACAGAGGACGCCCGTTTGGGCAGATAGTCAATTTTCATTTTGGAGGTAACATTAAATTCTTCTTCATTAAAGTGGTTAATTTTTTACCTCAGGAAACGAAGTAACATTTACAGATTCACCGTGACACAATTCATTCATCAAAATGTTATTTCTACAGCACAAAACGTGCATATACATCGATTATATTTAAATACATTGCAAACCTAAAGGTTTCGGTAACGCCATTGCATCTTTCGCCAAACAGGAAACTTGGCGAATTTTTTCACGCCTGTGTGTCGTCTGCAGAGGGGAACAGGTTTTGGCTGTAGTTCGCCATGTGTAGATACCCCTTTGCCTCAAGCAATTTAGGAGGACAAAATGTTGAAAGCTTTCAATAGCCAATCAATCCAACAAAACGTTGAACGCTTTCAATAGCCCTCAATAGCCATCTGTAGAGTCTGGAAACCATAAGGAGTCAGTGCATTCAACAAAAAATGTCTCAAGCGCAATGTTTGGCTCTTCGCTAAATGTAATTCAAATGTTAAATTATTTAACTACTAATACTAATAAATTTTCATTTAAGGGTTATGCGAAACGTGGAAAGCTTATTCGATATTCTTTCAGAGAGCGTTAGGGATATCTTTAAAACTACCTCAGTTACCAATTTTGAACCATTCTACGTAAAATCTTGAATGCTGAACTGATATTTTTGGAGTAATTTATAGAACTTAATCATAGAAAAAGAATGCGTTCGAATTATGCTTACATTTTTTTAATAATCTCATTATATATTAGGTCAGCACTTCATTGAATGCGTTGAAATTAAGCATAATTTGCGAAAATTCGCTCAGTAATAAAGTGGGTCTTGAGAAAGAATTCAAACAACAGGTAATAACTTTACTTTGTAGGTATTTTGTCTGTTTTGTTAGCTCTTTGATTGTAAATCATCAAATGATAATTAATAGTAAAACAGATGAAAGGTCTTTACCTAGGTAAGCATTTAATTCCAATGATCATTTCGACTTGTCGCTGTACGTATTAGACATAAAGACGTGTGAACAATATTTTCATATATTATCATCAATTTTTTAAGATACTGTTGCGTTTTACGGCTTCATGGATTTGCAGTAATTGATGATGACATGATGAAGGTGGAAAAACAGATATAAAATATATGGTGGGATAGTAACAAAAAACTAACAGGAGCAATTTTTATCCCAATAAAACCCTGGTATTTTTAATTGAAACTGTTTCTTATTCTGTTTGTAGCTTTTAAATATAGCTTTGGACTGGATTGTTTTGGTTACGGCAAAGCATAAGGAAGCTATTTGCCTGAAGAAAGGAATGCCTTCCTGAGAGGCTTTCTAAATGAACTGGCTCGTATCCACATTACGCAAGGGGATAATCACGAAAACTCCTGCGCAGGAACTTCTTTGAAGATTTGAACAATGGTCGATCTAGCAATTTTCAGTTATTTTACCATTTGGCCGCGAATGGGTCTAAAGAATTGTTTAAATTATTACACATATGCCAGGCCACTGAACATCAGATGATTAGGCGACGAGCTCTCCAATACTTTTAACAAAACAATAAAAATTATTTAGTGCAGAACACTCGCCAAGATAAGCATCAGTCACGCCTTTTCTGGAGTCATACATCACGTATTCAGGGGAATTATTCTGTTAAAATCGAAATAAATAGGTACTAAGACAATCATATCCGATCAAAAGTCCAAAGTGGGCCCCAGCGGCAGATCCGGGACACTGTAAGTACTACAAAGCACACCCCAGGGCCACCAGCAGCGATCGCCGGTTGCGATACGATAATGAAACAAGTATAAAAAAGTTGAAACGGATTTCAGAGTTCAAATCCTAGGTTAGTTTCATTCTGTATGCTCCGCAGTGGAGGGCAATGGACGAGTACCTGTGTATTCATGTTAGCCACCAGGGTGCCCGCCCTTCGTTACTTGCACTTGTACGCTCCGCATATTCTAAATTTAATAGTTGAAAATTAATTTAACCGTACAACCACGTTACTCAAAAAAGGGTGGAAGGAAGGGAAAAGAATGAGATAAACTGTAAATATTGAACGAATAACCAATGAAAATTAGATAAATTAAGTATAAAAAAATTACGCAAAACTGTAATATGTTTGTGTCAAGTGTAATTTTATTGCTTGCTTCTCTTCTGGTATGCGCGCAAAATGAAAAGAATTGTATAAAACATCTTTCTGTAGGTCAGTTCTTAGTTCATGCAAGAAAATACTTTCATCTCTATCGTTAGTTACTCTACACAGCTGTAAAAAGTATATCAGTTGTTAATCTATTACTTCTTTTGGAAGAGGAGGAAAATGTAAACAAAGCAGCTTTTTTCGGTAAGCGACAGCATTTTTGCTTATCTCTAAATGCCGCGTAGGTACCCAGTGGAGATAAGAATGAAAGGAGGGGCCAAGGTCGCACTTTCAGTGAAGCACTGCTTCCAGGCTTTGGCCTCCAGATTTTTTTTTACATCCAAACCTTCCATGACAGCGCTTTGATAGTATTTCCACACGAGACAATTCCATAGAAATCGAAAAGCGAGACACTTCAGCATAAAACAAACAATCATTGTTGGATGAATAATACACTCATGTCCATAAATTAAGGATAATGCAAAATCAGGCAAAGGAAGAGTTAGAAGCAAAGCAAATTTGACTTATTTGTAGAGCTCATTTATTAAATAAAAGGTAAAGAGCAAAAAAAGATGCTATATGTTTGATATTATTAAAAAAATTAGCGATTTTTTTCTCCCTGGAGCAAATTACAAAAAAAAACCTATTTACAAAAAATCTATATTACATGGTTGGTTTGATTGTTAATACATTGTATGTCTCCCAGACGATGCAATACAGTCCGTAAAATGCCTAGGCATGCTGAGTATCAAATTATCGACCTGATCTTGGGGGATATTACACCACTCAAAAAGCAATGCTCTTCGAAGTTCCGATAGACATGTAGGAGGAGGTTGACGGGCTGCAAATCGTCGGCCAAGCATGTCCCACACGTGCTCTACTGGATTCAAGTCCGGTGAGAATGCTGGTAAGTCCATACCGGTGATATCCTCCGATTGAAGGCATTCGCTTACGATGTTTGCACGGTGAGGACGGGCGTTGTCATCCATAAACACAAATTGTGCGCCCATGGCGCCCCGAAACAAACTTACATGTTGTTCCAGAATGACGTCCCGATAGATTTGGCTTGTCATGGTTCCAATTTGAACATGCAGGTCAGTTCTGGAACCCAGAATAATTCCACCCCAAACGAGCACTCCTGCACCACCGTAACGGTGTCGTTCAATGATGTTTTCTTGGTGGTAACGGGTACCTGGAGCTCTCCATATGAAAGTTCGGCGAGAATCAGACTACAAGCTAAACCGGGACTCGTCGGAAAACATCACACAAGCCCACTGTTTCGGTGTGCACAATGCATGCTCTCTACTCCAGGCGAACCGCAGGCGACAGTGAGTTGCACTAAGTGGAATGCATCTGACAGGTGTACGAGCATATAGACCAATCTGCCCTAAGCGTCTGTACACGGTCTGCCTTGAAATTGTCGTACCAGTGGCTGAAGAGAGCTGACGAGACAGGTCTGAGGCTGTGCTCCGCCTGCTTCTTTTGTCAGTAACTGTCAAATACCGGTCCTCATTCGGCGTTGTAACTCTGGGGCGACCTGTGCTGTAACGTCTACTCACATTACCATCATCTTGGAGTTGTTGCCAAAGCCTGGAGATGACACTCTGGGCAATTCCAAGTTCGTCTGATACTTCCAGTTGGGTACGCCCACATTCCAGACGGCCGATGATTCTACCACGTAAAAAATCATCGAAATGCGTCCTTTGTGTCATAACTATTCTGTTATTTCCCTGAAATGCTTGTAAAGCGCCTGCGAACAATTTTACTTCTTTGCCTGTATTCTTTATATATCACTCTCTTACACTCTCGTCATTGTGACGTACCATCGGTGTCATCTGGTTACTTTCCTGTAATTTGCATATGATTCTTGAAGATGTGTGTAGTGATTTTACAGGTGATATATTTATGTTAGAGTTCGATTTCGGCGTGACTCCGAATTATCCTTAATTTATGGACATGAGTGTAGATATTTGCATATTTTAGCAACATTTACCCAAAAGTCACATTTTGGTTATTTTTCGATAACTTGCAATAGCCATTTTGAGGTACCTTTAAAATTGTATACATCTTTCGATACCCTTGATTCGCTACTTTTATTTTGTTCCAAACACAAAATGTTGTAAATAAAATACATGTTATCATTTTATTTTTGTATAACTGAAAAATAATCACTTTGGGTTTACAGTTGGGTTGATTAAATATTGAAAAAAAATAAAGTTCTGTCTCTCTTTTTTAAAAATTCTATTTAGCCACGTGTTTAATTGATGCCTAAATGTAATACAAAACTATGAATGAAAAATCATTTTTATTCAATGCATATGCTTGAGTAGTGGTCTGTTATTTCTGAAAGAGTTTCAAGATATGAAAAAAACGTCATCAATGTTATTAATCGATATATCAATATACTTTGCATATTGTTATCTTCCGGATTACCTCGCAGTATGAAGATTTGAGGTACATGTGAATTTAGATCAATTAGTTGTTTTAACTGTTTTAAAAAATGAAGCAATATTATGCAGAGTAAGGCAATCAAGATTGCGATCTGATGACAGTGAAGTTAATGTTTAAATGTGAAATTGATAGTCATTATTTATTATACTCTTATTATCAGAGAAATATTAAACTGGGTAAAATCGCTAAAAGAAGTATTGAATGCTCTGCCAAAATATATTTACTAGAAAATTTGAATTTGATATTGAATGTATCTTAAAACGTGTTTTAAGTAAAAAGTCTGAAAATTGGTGGCTAGATGTAAATATAAAATTATGCATGTTTAACGATCTGTAATTAGGCGCATAGGTAAGTTTTTATTAAATACGGTAAAGCATGCAAGGGCTGTCTGTCTAAAGGGAGAGATGCCATCGTGGAGGAATTTCGAAGGAAAATTGACTTTGAGTGTGTATTAAAGATAACACATATAATTTTCATTCAAATTATGTTTATACATATTTATTAGGTAAAAATTTCTGGTGTATGCTAAATTATTGCAAGTTACTTTACTCGAAAACGATTGCAAATGCGCAGAAATTAAAGATTTGCCCACGCCGAAAATTAAAAATATTAAATATATAAGAGTATTAATGCATATGCTTGCAAAACGCATTTATCTGCCTTTAACAAAATACGCAATTATTCATTAACTTTTTTATAAATGTATTTGGAAATGAAGGATTTATTCATTCATAAACTCCTGTGAAAGTTATTATGAAGAAATCTAGTTATTAAATATGTCTAAATTTATAACGATTATAAATATCTAAATTATTATACATTAACATTTAATTGTAAGCATAAATTGAATTCTGTTGACAGATACGTTTCGTTTATAAAACTATTTAAGCAAGAATTGTTCGTAATGGAAAGCAATCTGTTAAAAGGTATTGCAAAACAAATTCTATGAGGTGCGTGGAAGTAGTAAAAAAGAGTTTTTAGACTGTGTATTGTTGAAATTAAGAGTAAAAAAAATATGATAAATAATAAAAGAATTATTTCCTTACATTTTACTATAACACAGTTACAAGTTTCAAATAATAATAAAAAAAAAGAATTCTTTTTTTAATTCCCTTTCAGAAATATTTATAGAAAGTTTAGTACATGGAAATCAGCACCAATATTTAGCATATTTCACTATTAAAATAAAAGGTGCTGTAATTTGAAATGAACCGAACAGAGCATTAATTATAAATTGACTCAGATTTTCGATTTAAAAGATGCCTCAAAAAAACAAAATGTCATCTCATATTTCAGAAAGTATTTTAGGAAGAAGCTCTGTACATAGAAAAGAAATAATGCGTAATTTTAATATTAATAATACGATAGACTTTGATCTTAATTTTTATTATCCTTAACCGAATAAAATCGAATAAGCTTAAAATTTTTTTCTGTTGTAGTTACTGTAAACTTGTGAAAATATTTCATTCAAATTAATCTGTTCTGGAAAAAGTGTACCATTTAATTCCGTTCAAAATGAAATGCTGCTTAAAAATGCATTCTTTTCACATACTAGAACTCTGAAATATTGTAGAAAAGAAAAAAATATATGTTTATACGTATATTTACGACGTAATTACGAAATGTGTACATCTGATTGTGTCAAAACCCAAGTCATTGAATGTTTTGGTCTCCACGAAGGGATCTCCACTGCTTTCCGGTGAATGGGGAAAACCGATTAGGGCCTCTCCTCTTACTTCCTAACTCCATGAGGTACCCTATGGAGGTGAAGGGGCAGTTCAGGAAAAAATAGAACTTGTAGAGAAATGCACGATTTTGTTTTCAATTTATAATGCACCAATCAGAAGCTACGTACTTATAAACTGAAATTAGTCCATAGAATATACGTGATCTCATTTCTTTACATTTTCGTCATCAGATTTTGCATTCTGATTTTTGTTTTATTCTTAGCCTTTATATTTTGGATATTGTGTTATTATTACTTCGCTGTTGATCTCTAATTCCAAAATGGGTAGACGTAAAGGTGAATCTAAAAGTAATCGTCGGAGAGTTCATCCACTGTATTCATTAGCTCCAAAAGCTCAACGACTGCGCCGTCTGAAAGAAAGAACAGTGTTTCAGTCATCTATGAATATAGATTTTATAGAACAGTATGTTTTATATACCCTTTTTCTCTTTCCTCTCTTTTAAATAGAATGTTTTTTTTTTCCATCTTACGCCTTGAAATGATTTTTCTTCCAAAATCCTCGAACGTCGTGCTATAGAGAAAGGATATTAGTTCTTTTAAACTGTTTTTTACATTTTCATTATGCACAAGGAAAATAATTGTAATCTGCCACTTTCAGTTTCTAAATCCTTATATCATCAGGTTTGATTTTATTAGGTCATTGGAGCATATATCATATGCTTCTGAAAATGAAGAAGACAACTCAGGGTTTCTTATAACAGCTGAAACTTTTTACAGTATGTGCTATAATGAAAACTATTGTACAATGAAATATTTTGCACTAGAACTACTAATGAAATTTTTTTGCTAGAACTAGAATATTTAAGTACTAGAGCGTATCTGTGAAGTTGAGATATGGAAGATACCTGTTTTTGAGATTGTTTCCACTGGTTCTTGTCACACGAAGGAAAATGCTTATGCGCTGAGTCTTTATTTATCATTATGTCTTAAAGTTCACATGTTTTTCTACATTTTCCTTTTAGTTGACTAAGAAATTACTGAACAAAACCGAGTTTTTTACATTTTATGCTATAAATGAATATTATCGTGCGTTGAATTGTTTTATACGTTCCTTGAAAGTGCTTGAAATATGGTGCTGAAGCTAAAATGTAGAAGAAATTTTCTCTTCGAAATTATTGTCTTTGGTCCTCGTTATCTGCTCTGAAAGAAAATATCAACTCTTTGTCTGTGAGTTCAGTTTTTATTTACTGTGGCTTAGAACATCACCTGTTCCAATCTTATGTTTCATTTCCAATATTTGGGACAGATACTGCATATCTTCCCTTCTTTGAAGAATTGAAGAATAAAAATACAGCTCTTCTTCAATATTACGTGCGTCATATCTGCTGTAACGTATAATGATAAATTATTTGCTTAGCTATGTTTAGCATATTCCATGGTCATGCTTCAAAAGTTTTTCAACTTATTTCTGGAGGTAAAAAAGAACAACCTCTCTTCATTGAGACTTAGTTTCCTAGTGTTCATTATACATATTCAGAGAAAAATATCTTCACTCTGTCAATGTATTTATTTAGTCATTTATTTAAATTTTTTAAGTATATTCCATGTAGCTTCTCTGCTTTCAGAAATATCTCAGATTAAAGTCGACTAATATTTTGATAAAGATACAAACGTTATTTTTATAGATAAATAAAATTCCTTCCAACTTATTAAGTTAATTTAAATTACACATTTATTTGGTTTAGAATTCTAGTGTATGTATGTGAAGTGTAAAACTAGTTCCACTGAACTGAAGGCGCATTCTGGGTACTGATCATAACGTCATCAACATATACTGTGAATGTGAATTTGTGAGTATGCTGTATGTCCTTCGAATAATAAGTGAATAGGACATGACTTAATAATTAATAAGACCTGAAAGGAATCCTGTCTAAACTGTTAATTAATTTATTATAAGGGTTGAAAATAATATCCCGTGTTAAGATTGCTTTGCAATCCATTAGAGATGAAGTCAGGTTGGTTTCATTAAAACATGTTTAGTGCTAATATTTAAGTTTCTTGTTTTATTGAGGAATTATGAACACTTAATCTGCTAGATAAAACTATTTTTATAAAGGTAAAACTATTTTGATAATTTACAATAGATAATGCGATTTTAACTAAGTGTATGGGAAGAAAAACTTTTGCTCTGTTTTCTTTTCGGTAGATTGTTATAAGCTAAGAAAGACCATTTCGCTTCAGAAACTGGCACAAGTTTCTACCATAGGACAGCTTCACAAATGTAGTATGCTTATACATATTAATTAAACGTAATGCCGTCGTGATTTATGCCTACTGTAAAAAAAAAAAAAAAGATATAAAATAGTTTGAAAGAAAATTCTTAGAGCAATTCTAAATGCATTCATGTCGATTTTAAATTAGAAACCATCCATAGCTATACAATAAAAAGACACAATGATTTCTTCAAAGTTACTGATAAGACAGCATATGATGAAATCCGCAACTAATCTATTACGCTTTCAAGAGACTTGGAATTATGTTTTACGATAGCACTTGGTAGTTGTTTTCTGTCAGTAGGTGATACCCCTGCTTCTATGTGTCAATTCTTGGATATCGAGGGCGGCTGAATTCGCCTTATTACGCCGATATTTTAATTTTTATACATCCTCACATTTTTGCGATAGTTTCCCGAAGAAAAATTGACCAAATTTCATAGCCATCGAAGAAATAGGTACTTATATAGAAATATAATTTAACTTGAATGAATAAAGATGCTATCTACTTGAAGATTATTATTCTATTCAAATTGTACAAATGAAGCAATTTGTACAAATGAAGTAAAATATTAAAGATCCTCCAAACCAAACCAAAGCTTGTTTGGGTTTGAAGGATCTTTAATATTTTTCACATTTATCTGTGCTATACGCTCTCACATCCAGCAGGCAAAGAATAATGACAGAGAAAAGAATATTTTATATATATGAGAAATGTATCTGATGGTGAGCAGGCACATTGCTGGTCTTTGGCAATTTTGAAATTGATTGTTTTTCGAATTAAGTTTGTGAAAACTATGATTTTTAATATTAATATAAGATAAATGATTTCATCGAAGTAAGTTATAGTTGTCTCTATTTGAGAATGCATCCACTAATGCATACATTTGAGAAGTAATATGAATGAAAATATTACTTAATGTGCAAGTAATGAATTGAGCTTCTATTTGAATGTCCTTGATATTGAAGGATGCTGAGCCAAGGTGAAAGTAGCATTTTCATCGGGAACGGAATGAATTAATGTGATAATGATATGGAAATTTATTTCTTTAGTCGAATGTGGGAAAGCACGTGACTAGTTTTATTAGTGGAAGAAAGAAATCTTTATACACACAGTTTTCTAAAGAAAGTTGGCTTATATTCACATTATACATAAAGAGAATACGAAAAGCCAACCCTTTCACTGGAATTCGAACTTCAGTCAAACTACCAGTGTCCCACGATTTCAACTACTCGGCCAATCGGGGGTTACGGATTTAAATTTATTAACAGTTTTGAAGATAAGACATCATTACTATACCCGGGCGAAGATATTCAGGAATAAAGGTGCACTTTGAAACTGAGGATAAATCTTTCTAAATGAGCTTTCTATTGACAGCAACTGGCGGCAAGAATTGCACTGCATGGTGAACCAAAGTGATGCACTAGATGATGCTGTTTCGTTTGATAGATTCTAGTATAAAATTTAAAATGGTTATTCCTAATGGTTGAAATATAGCTTAAAGAGATTAATAGGCCCATAATTTTAAGTTGAAAACACAAATTGTTTTTGAAATATGTTTAAGTTCTTTATAGTATCGAAAAGATTGTGGTGAATGATAGAAAAATTCATAAGTTGGTCAAGAATTCTTTGAGAAGTAATTATCTTTGATGAGGTCACTTTGAGTAAAAATTGGGCAATTAACATGGAAAAGCACATAACACAGAAATTAACCCGGAGCAATTAACAAGGAAAGCATCAATATTGAAATTTCACATTGATGAATATTATTCGAAATACAAACCTCTTGCGTGGAAGTTCGTGATTAGATAATGAACAGAAAGATTCTCACAGATACTTTTTTTTTTTCTTTTTCCGAAACACACACGTTTCTGTTCTTCAATCTGTTCATTATCAAAATAAAGACTCCTTCAGTAGATAGTTTTAATTTTTGAAACGGAAATTTGTCTCCATGAGAGAAAATCACATAGAGACAAATTTGGAAAAGGGGATATGAATGAGTAAACGAACTTTTGTTGAGGTCACAAGTGGTTGTATACTCTTTTGTGAGGGTCTTGCACAATGCGTTTGGAACAAGTTTTCGATTGAACACTGGATTAAAAATCATCTGCTTGTTTAGGTAAAGAGTTACTTTCAAAAGTTCTTCCTTTCGAAATGCCGTATCATTTTCAACCATCACTTTCGTAAGTATTAAAAAAGAATACATTCTAATAATTTCATTGGCGCAGAATATTTTGTATGATACCTCCGAACGATTATAAAAGAATGAGGTATTTGTATAAGGAGATATCATACTTTATTCTTTTTTGGTGCTAGTTTTCAGGTTAGGTTACACAGATATAAAAAAGCACGCAAGGGCTATCTGCCTAGTAGGCGAGATGCCTTTGTAGAGGACTTTCTAAGGGTAAGTAGCTCGTATCCACCTAACAGAAGGGGAAAACCTGAAAACTTATCTTGCAGCTAACCCCTGGATCGAACTCCCAGTAGTCAGCGGTTTAATATCTCGGCTACTCATGGGGCTGTTCACTTTCAGATTTTTTTCTGAGTACAGTATTTTTTATTTATCGTTAAATTAATATATTTTAAGGTGCATACCATGAAAAAATTTGAAAGCTTGCATCTCATAGTTATACATGTTTTTTGCTATCACATGAAACGTTTATTTTAAAATTGATTTTATTTAACAGGATAAAATTTGGATAAATCATTTTCAATTAAAACATAATAAATTTTTGAAAAAGTAAAAAAATAGCTCACTATTTTTGCGAAGAATGAGCTTTTGAGGAAATATATTTAAAATTCCTACAGTGATGGGAACAATCCCACGCTACGTAACGATTAGAATGCTGAACTATCATTTTTTTTGGCTAATTCAATGAACTTTATATGAGGCGAGGATGCAATCAAATTGGGATGCCTTCATAATGGTGCCGCAGCAAAAGCTAACGTACACAAACTGAAGATCAGTTTCTCCCTTGAAACTGATTATCGGCATCCTTATGCAAGTCCGATTTTCATTTCAGTTACTGTTTCATTTATTAAACAAGGCATTATATAAATCTTCGGAATCTTTATGAAAAACGTGGACTTTGGATAAGTATCTGCACTTTTAGGTAAATCGTTATAAAGCCAGCTTTATGAAAAACGGTGGATTGGCATCAGAACAGGTTTTTAGGTTGTGCTTCTAGGAAGAGTATCTTTTGTATTTTAATAAATTAAACTTTATTTTTACCGAAATAGGCTTTCATGGGGAAAATTTTAACGGTAATAATATGGGAAATAAAACAAATAGATAAATAAACTTTAAAATATTTTTTATAAGTTGATGCTAACTAGTACTGTCACAAAAATTGTAATTTTCAGTGTCTTTTCCGATACTTAATTTTTCAAGTCTGTTCAATTATTCTATACAAAATATTGGGCAAAGGAAATCTGAGGTAGCTTATATTACTAAAAGATTATTGTGCATTGGCTATATGCAAGATAAAAAATTCTTAATTAATTTTTTTAAAGGTCAATTATATTTTGTTTCGCGAGTTAAATGGTCTCTTAAATTAATAAAAACTAGCTTTCAAATCGCATTCAAGATCAACGAAAAAATTATTAAAATATATACAGTATTCTCTTGATTATGCAGGTGCGCATTATCCGGTTTGCTTATTTTATCCGTGCCTATTCACGCATGCACACTCAACGCTATGCGCGAGAGTATGTAAAAAGCAAACACGCTCAAAGTCGATCATGAAAAAAGATTGTTTCATGCACAGAAATCGGAGATTTATCTAATTGTGGAGAAGTCAATACAGTTGAAGTTGTTTGCGAATAAGTTGAAAATGTAAAAATTCTGGACACCTGGGGAAATTTCATGACAATTTTGCAAATGAGTTTTCTCATTTATACTTACAAAAAGTATTATATACGAAACATAATGTGATACATTTTTTAATCCTTTTTTTTTCATCCATAAATCTAGTCCAATCTTGTTAAGCTTGCTTCGCTACGAGAGATCCTGGTTGTATTTTTACACGTTATAAGTTATAAAAGTATACATCTTTGGGAAGAGGAACCATAAAAAACTCCCATACAAACAGCTCATTCGCCGGGATATAAACTATAATTGATCTAGCTGTTTACAGCAATATTACAGTAGCCCGCTGTTGGATCTTGACAATAGTTTTAATACTGTTAAAAGTTTGAAGATAATGCATGATTTGCAACATTGCTATTTATATTCTTTATGGTGCATAAGTTGATAGATAATTGTTAGTTGTTGATAGATAATATTAATAGATAATTGGTCAGCGAGTTCCTTATCATAGGTATTATAGCGCGTGGCTTAGTAACGTTTCCTATTTTCAAAAGAGTTGAGTTTTAATTTTCCTATAAAAGTAAAAATAGTAAGACCTACTTCCAAGCGCTTTTAAAGAGCTGAAATGCAGAAATCAGAACTTAAATTTACAATGTATTCACATGTCTTACAATTTACAGACACACATTTTTATTCAGATAATTTGCTTCCATTTTCTTTGTATTTTTATTATAAAGTTAATTAAGACTTTTAATTATATAAGAAAATTTCATCTTCATTTCTTTAATTCATGTGATGCCAGACTTAGTAGCGTAGCTAAAGGGGGCTGGTTCACCACGGGCGGCATAATTTGGAGGCGCCAATTTCCTGTGAAATAATATATAGAGGTTAGTTCTGTGGATCGTTCAGGCAAATAAAGAACAGTACGATTCTGAATTACCGTATGGAATTAATTTAAGAAGAAAAATAGATTTTTTTGTAGATCAGTATCCAAAGAAATCACCGCGAGATTTCAACAATTACGCACTCTTATACCATTTTTATTCATTCAAAACTTGAAAATTGCGAATATCAACTAAAGTGTGATCTTGATGCAACCTAGAAGAGGGGGGAGGGAGGTAGCGAGATTAAGCAATTTTTTCTTTCCAAATGCGAGCGATATTTGTCAGACGTAAATTTGCAATACGAGCTGCGTTTGTTTGCGCCCACTGCGGTGTGTAACTGGAATATGAGCTGATCTCGTTGAGGACCATCAAAAGAGTAATAAGGAAGAATTCTCTCAGTTAGAGAGAAGTGTTTCACAGTTTTATTTCCATTATTATTGCTAAAGAAAACGAAACAGAAACGTAGAAGGTGGGTCCTGTGGACGTTTTGCTATTTGTTCTGAAATACAGCTCTTGCGATAATGTAATACTGCCGAGAATTTTTTTCACAATTGCTGTGTCTCTAGTTGTGATAAGAGTTTTTTAAATAAAAATAATTTTAGAACTGCAAATGATTAATTTTGCATTTTAGAAATAGTTCTGCACTATCAGCATAGTACTCTGTTATAGGTAGCTTTGGAAACAAATATAATAATAATAATACAATCTTAAAATGATGGAATTAAAATTTTTTTCAGAAGTAGATTTTTAATTCCTTTTCCTTCATGTCATTTTTACATTCAGTTATTTGCTTATACCAAAAGGAGAGACGAATTCAAAGACTGTTTAGGCGGACACACTCGAGGTCGGCCACGGGCGGTAAATGTTCTAGCTATGTCGATTATATCACCTTCAATCTCTGATTTATCATTTAAATTGAAGAAATTTACAGAATAGAATATAGCCTTTCTAAGACAATCTTCAACATGTCCAAAAGATTTGGTTTCCTCTGAAGACGATTGTTTAAACGCAATGATATATAAAGCAATGTTTTATGTATATTTTCAAAAAGACTGGTCATTGTAAGAGGTGGTCGTCTGAAGTTATCACACAAAAAATTTGACTGTAAAAGGGTTGACCTATATTTTTATTTTACCGATCCTACTACTTTTAATGTGATAAAAATTTTATAATGTCTGATGCTGAATAGGCAGATCAAAATTTCTAAATAAGACAAGAATAAAAATATTACAAATGCAACACAGGGAAAAAAAAAAAAAAAGATAGCTTTGCTTACTAATAATTGCTATCCTAGCGTTTATAATCGCTTATCGAAAAGCGAATCAGCGTTTTTAAATCTTGCAAATGAAATTTACTATAAGTCTACAGAAGGCAATGAACGAATAGAAAGTATTAATTCATTACAGCGCTTAACATAGCACAAGCGAATGGTACTATTTTCTAAGACAATCACTGAATGTATATCCTTTCTGCTTTAAAAAGAACAAGCGTCTACGGAGAGAAGGCAAGTTTTGGGATTATGATCTGATCCTCAGCCGTTTTCAGATACGCCAAAGTTTTGTTTACAATTCGCGTTATTTATCATTGTGTGTTTTATGCTTCATTAATATGTGAATTTTGCTGTCAAATATTTATTCTGAGCGATTGGTTCAGATTATTAGAATACATAACACCAGGTTAAATGAGTTGGATGACGGTACCCATGATCATTCAGGCAATGGATCTGAAATTTACAGTTCCGCTTCGATTATGAGTGGTAACATCTTTCAGAAAACTATAATTTCAAAATCTTTCAACTGTTCTATATGCAAAACGTGTTTTTCAAACGCCAGCAACTTATAGCATCATTTGAAGAACATGCATTCCAATAAAGAGCACATTTCTACTTCTGAAATATCTAATTCCAGTACAGAACATATATTTTATTAAGTTGACAATAGTAATTCGATTTCAGATATTTTTGCTTCAAATTCCAGTATAATTTCAAAAAACTTTTAACTGCCCTGATTGCAAAAATTGCTTCTGAAATAACAGGAATCTAAAATGTCACTGCATAAAACTGCATATGTCACAAGAAACAACATTGCTTAAAGCCAATAAAAATAAAGTTTTCGAATTTAAATGCAGCTTATGTAGTCGTCAGTTCAACAATAATAAAAATTTACTTTTTTCACAAGCAGAGAGTGCATTCACAGCCCTTTAGTTTTCATAAAAATGCCCATTTTGTAAGGAATGTTTCCAAAAGAAAAACTTTTCATTACATTTGCAAATGGAGCATGAAATGGCCATTGAAAAAGAAGAGAGATAATTCTCTGGGTTTAATGATTTCATGCTGTGGAAGGAGAATTTTGAAATGGAAACGTAATCTAAGTTCGTTGAATTTGCAAAGGATCATGACGAATTACGTGCAAAATATATTTATTTTGTACGGCATCATTCAGGGCATTATATATCTAAAGCGTAAGGTATGCGATATTTAAAATTACAAGGGAGTAACAAAATTAATGCTTACTGCCCAACCTCTATAAAAGGAAGCCAGTTTATTAATAGAAAATGTACTGCTTATATCGAAAAACCCATGTAGGTCATAAAAAGGGTATAGGGTATCTGTTTCTTACAAAATTAGAATGACGATTTTAGCAACTAAAATTGCTGGAAAAGTCCCCTTTGATGCTATTTCAGATAAAATTCAAGGTTCTGTGTCTGATACCCGGCTTGAGAGATTGCATCTTCTGACAAAGAAAGATTTATGGAATATTGAAAATTCAGTACTCTTCTGTTATCAGGACCAGATTCAGAAATGTATGCATGTAATGCATGGATGGATGTGTTCATGTATGCTGATATGTGTACATACGAATGATGTATGCTCATATGTGTACATGCTCATATGTCACATACATTTCTGAATCTGGTCCCGATAACAGCAGAGTATCGAAAATTCTTATAATCTACAGTTAAATGCTGTAAGGCCCAAAAATGATTGTATGAGTGTAGAAGCCTGGGTTTATGAAATGATTAGCGAATACAACAACTGTATTTTATTTTACAAGCCTCAAAATAGAATTTTAGAAAATTATACCGAATTTAAAAATAATTTCACGTTAATTAAAATTAATGGCTCCCAGAGACACATAGTACAGAAATTTGGATCAGACTAAATATGTATAAATATACACAAAGGTTGAACAGTTATGGATTTGCACTAATCACACTGCTTGTACTTAATTGATCTGTGCATTTTTTATTACGAACAGAAATGACCAGGAAATTTTGTCTGTTTTCTTTGCACATCTGAAAAATGAAGTAGGTCAGTTAACACCCAAAGTATATATGAATACAAGCTAGTTTTGGCTGACCAGCGGCTGAGCGGTAAAGTCGTTGAACACTGGTAGTTGGGTCCGATGTTCGAATCTTGCGAACGGGCTGGCTACATGGGTGTTTTCGTGGTCCCCATGTGTAATATGTATATGAATCGGTTTCCCTTAGAAAATCCTCCACGAAGGCATTCCTTCCCTTAGGCAAATAGCCCTCGAGTGCTTTGCCTTAATAAAATAAACCAACAAGTCTTCCATGAAGGTATTTCTCCTCCCACATGATCTTTGTCACATTCCAGTTCCAACAATCAAATCAGCCCGTTTTTATTTAACTACTTAATTTGAAAGTTCTATAGCAGAGTATGAAATATACAACATTGCATTAATGCAAAACTACATTTTTTACTCAATTCTGGAGGAGGGGGTAAGTATTCATTCTCCCCTTTCCTGCAGACTCCTATGGTCCAACATTTTCAACAACATGATAACATTAATTAACATGATAACCCCAATTAAACAACATGATAAACATGATAACCCTAATTAACATCTCACCATCATTGGTATGCATTAGAACAAATAGATCACTAGAATTAACATATTTTCTATGTCTATTGTTTCATTATTAAATCAAAGTTTGCTGTCTGTAATAGTTAATGTGAAAGACTTGATATACAGCAAAGTGCGCTTGACTGCTTAGAGCTTATATATTTCCCCGTTCTCTGGAAGTAATTTCCAGCCTTGTCGGGATTACATTAAAAATGATATACTTTTCTATAGTTACTGCATAAAAAGTAAAAGCTGTGGATTGGCCATCTCTGGTGTAGGATAATAAGAATAAAAATTGTCTTTTTCCCGACACATTGTAATGCAGTGAATATAACTCATGATGTTTGAAGCTCAGTTGCGCTTCAAATATCATGAGTTATACTTCGTTTAGCAATACTCAGTGCTATCCCTGTTTCATTCTTACTTTTCAGCAATAATACTGCAGATGGTAACTTGAGAGTTATACACCAGAAATATGAAGTACTTGTCAGATAGACTACCACCACAGATTTACAACAGTGAACAGAGCCGTCCCTAGACCGTTGGCTGGCTTCATACTTTTCTAAGATTGCCACCCCCCCAATTTAAAAGAAAAAAATATTCAATGAATAACATTTTTATTTCACACTCATTGAGTACTTAACATGTGACAAACTTTATAAGAAGTACTTAGATATGACAACTGTAATGAATTTAATGAATTTAAAATGTTTAGTCGTGGTATCGCGAGAGTCCAGCCACCGCATACTGCACCCCTGCTCGAAATGGCCCTGACAGTGGAAGATAACCATGTTTAAATCATGACAAAATTACTCTGGCAACAACACAATTAACTGGCTATTAAACTGTTATTGGAGGTTACTTGTCAAGTCACTACAGTTAATAAATATCCCCATTAACTTTAAGAAACACACATTTAGTTATTATGAATATCTTACATTTCCATTAAGTTATAAGGTTATTCTTGGTCTAATACTAGAATTTTAGTCTTATAACCTTAATAGACACATAGTGAGTTATTGCTATGCTTGAGATAGTATGATAAAGCCTACCTTTTAATTTAAAGTGAACTTTTAACAAAACAGGGCATGGCTCAAGCTATAAATAACCACAGCTATTAGTGATGCGAATAAATACGAACAATTAAAGAAATTCAAAATGTTGATCAGTAGTCTAAGACTACATAGTTAATTATTAAGCTATAAGCTGGTCACTAATTTACTGACAAATCAGATTAAAGTATTGGTGGCATAAGAACGCAAAGCTGATATTCACATTTTACTAGAGCTGGGAGAATATAACCATCCAACACAATTGCCAGAAACACTCTCTTAAAATCCAAAATCCTCAGTTTAAATTATGGAGGTAGAAATAAAATGAGAGGTCCTAACTGGTTTTCTCCATGTACTGCCGTGGTGTATCCCTTATGGAGACTAAAACATTTGGTGACTATCCATTAAGATCAATAGGTTTTGGCATGATCAGAGGTAAACATTTTGTAATACATTGTAAATATACGTATAAATGTATATATTTTCCTTTTTCAGAGTCGCAAGTATGTAGAAAGAAAACATTTTTAAAGAATATTTCATTCTGAACGGAATTAAACGCTACACTTTTCCCAGACCAGTTTAATTTGAATGAAATATTTTCACTAGTTTTTGTTAATTACATTAGAAAGAAATTTTAAGGTAAATTAATTTTATTTGGTTAAAGATTACAAAAATTAAGATCAAAGTTTATTATATTATTAATATCAAAATTATGCATTATTTCTTTCCTATTTACAGAGCTTCTTCCTGAAATGCAAACCGATTTTTTAGCTTCTCAGGCATCCTTTAAATAAAAAATCAGAGTCACTTTATAATTAATGCTCCGTTTGCTTCATTTCAAATTAGAGCAGCTTTTATTTCAATAGTGAAATATGTTAAATATTGCTGCTATTTTCCATGTACTGAATTTTCTATGAGTATTTTTGAAAGGGATTATAAAAGTTTTTTTTAATATTATTTAAAACTTGTAACTGATTTATTAATAAATGTAAGGAAATAATTCTTTAATAATTATCATATTTTTATATCCTTAATTTCAACAAACATATTCTAAAATTTCTTCGCTACTAATTCCTTAATTACTAATTCCTCCTATTCATCTCATAGACTGTGCTTTACAACACTTTTTAACAGATTGCTTTCCAGCTTCTTGCTTAAATAGTTTTATAAATATATTCATCAACAGAATTTCAATTTATGTCTACAATTAAATGTTAAGGTTATTATATGTTTAGAAAATATTTGTAATCATTATCAATTTAGATATATTTAATAACTAGATTTCTTCAGAGAACATTCATAGGAATTTATGAATGAATAAATCCTTCATTTCCAAATACATTTATAAATAATTTAATAAATATTTATGCATTTTGTTAAAAACAAATACATGATTTTTACAAGGATATGCATAAATACTCATATATTTAATATTTTTCATTTTCGGCGTGTGCAAATTTTTAATTTCTGTGTATTCACTATATTTTTCGAGTAACGTAATTGACAATAACTTAGCATATATCAGAATGTTTTACATAAGAAATATGTATAAACTGAATGAAAATTAGATGCATTATTTTTAATACGCAATCAAAAGTCAGTTTTGCGTCGAAATTCCTCCACGAAGGCATCTCTTCCTTTAGGCATGCCTTACCTTATTTTAAAAGCTTAAACTGAACCTATGTGCCTAATTACAAATATTTTAATATCCATAATTTTATATTTACACTTAGCCATCAAGTTTCAGACTTTTGACTCAAAACATGTGTTTGGATACATTCATTATCAAATTCAAATTTTCAAGTAAACATATTTTCACGAAGCATTCAATACCTCCCTTATCGATTATATCCAGCTTAATAGTTCTCTGATAATATAATAAATAATAACTTTCCGTTTCACATTTAAACGTTAACCTCATTTGTCATCGGATCACAATCTTGATTGGCTTACTCTGCACAATATTGCTTCATTTTTTAAAACAGTTAAAACAACTAATTGCTATTATCCGTACACTATGCAAATTACTATTATCCGCACACTATGCAAATTGCTATTATCCATCCAACAATGAATGTTTCTTTTATGTGGAAGTGTCCCCATTTTTAGATTTGTGTGGAACTGTCCTATGTGGAAATACTATCAAAGCGCTGTCAAAGAGCTCTGAATGTAAACAAAAAAACACCCCCTCTGGAGACAGTAAGTGAAAAATACCTGCAAGATTGAAATATTGTAGGTAGCTCAGGTAGAATGTTATAGCTAACATTCTACCTGAAGCGATCTTTATCAATATCTTTATTATAAACTTTACAACTAGCAGTAAAAATGTTGCAAATTTGCTAACTCTAGTCTACAGCTTAATGTTATGTAGTATAATCCTTAGCCATTTAAAGGCTGCTGAATGATAAAATCACAGATACCTGAGTTATTAAGCAAACTGCAGTTACGGCTCTTACAGTTTTTTGTAAAATTAGGTACTTCTATTTAAGCCTCATGGTGTATTAATTTAATTTTTAAATCCAGGTAGATGTATGATTTGTAAGACAAAACACAGAGCATTAATGATAATTCTGAGCACCTTGTTCTCCAGTTGTTGCACAGATAGTTAATTCATTGGCAACAGCCATTCAGTAAGGTGATGTACATAAAAACACGACATGTTAGATTGATTACCTTCTTTTTTTTAATACTGAGTAGTGAATCATGTTTAGTTACAAAAAGAATTCTTATAATTTCTTTGTCAATCTTGTCTCTGACATAGAATATAACTTTTTCAAAAAGGATATATAATCACAAATAATACCTAGGTATTTTACCTACATAGCTTGACACTGTAAATATACTGAAAATAACATAATGAAAATGAATGTCTAGTACTTTTTTCAAAAAGTAACAGGGTACTAGGCAGCGTCAGTTAAAAATGCGCCGCTTTTCCCACGAAGTATTGTCAAGTATGAAATAATGAAATGATAATAGAGTTGAAAAGACTAAAAAAAAATAGTTCCCTAAAAAGTAAACTTTTTTAAATTTCTTAATACCTAAAGAAAGTAATTTTTTAAAAAACTTTTTAATCTACAATATTCTACACATAAATAAAAATAGCAAAACAAAACAAATACAATCTAACAAAAAAAAGTGTCATAAAATTACAAAACTCATCCAATAATTGGGAAAAAAGATTCAGTTTTTGAATATAACTGACGTTACATAAATTCTATCAAATATGACTCTAAAGGGCCGTGAGCAGTGCCCAACTGACAGTTATTTTTTCATTTAACACTGCTCTACAATTGTTCCATAGTTTGGGTATGGCATCGAGTTTTGGGGTCTACAAAATTATAACTGTGATTCCAGTAAAATGCTCATACCCAGTATTTTTTAATTCTCGTTTCTTAGATCCTTTCCAGCAGTCTGAAAATATAATGCTGCCATCCATGATGTTTTCCTGAATAGCAGTCATCAATGTTGTCACACAACGATCGGGAATGGCAACCAGAAAAAATTCTTTGGTTTCCCGGCATAAACCTCGAATACCCATTGTCCCTTAAGAACTCCCCCCGGAGGTTGACTCAGGAGAATTCCTGGGAAGTACTGGCTAGGATCTGTACTTAGGCAGTCTCAACCACGAGGTTATATAAGTTGTCTTCACAGGACTATAGCCCGAGTTTATTCTCAGGTTGGTTCAGGCTTGGCAGGGACCGTACTGGTACTGTCGTGTCTGTTCCTTTGGCTGTGTGTGGAGCTAGATCGGAGATCACCGACCTTGTCGTCGGGGATTAGGCCCTCATAGCTTCGATACGGAGACTACGTGTCCCATTGCCTTTCATAGGGCCGGGCAGGGACTGTGGGGTCTGCGTCGTCGGCGAGGGGGTCTCAGGAGCTTGGACAACTCACCCCGAAAGGCAGCCCCAGGACGGGGGTCCAACTCTTGCGTTCTGTCCCTTAAGAACATGTCCAACATTGTTTTTCCTTTTTGTGAAAAGACCTTTAAAGTAGCTATTCCAATCTATTGTCGTATTACGGCTGATTTCTAACCAAAGTTAGCAAAATTCAATTCCCCCCTTTTTTTTACAGCAAGAATGTACGTAGCAACATCATATAGGAGCTTTGTTTCAGTTAAAAGTAAATTTCACTGGAGGATTTTGAGAACAAAGTCAATTGCTATGAATTATTCCTTTGTCCTGAAAGAATCTTATGACAGCTTCTTGATCATTGGGCAATTGCCAAGTTGTGTAATCCATCATACTAAGACAAATGCCGAAATATGGCAAAAAAATAATGACTGATGATATTTCAAACATTAAATTCTCGATCCACGATATTTAGTGTTTTAGCATTGTTTTCTTCTCATTTTTAACTGACGTCACTCTAACAGAATAGTAACAGTAACAGTTTTTTCAAGGATATTTACTTTAATTTTCCTGTTTTCTCATTATCATAATAACAATTTAATGCATTTGTCTCACATGAACGACTTGCTGATTTAATTAAAATACACTATAGTCAGCACATATGGAAAAACAGTGCACTTCATTGCTCTTGTTCAGAGGACGAAATGTGAATAGTTCAATTCATTGTTAAGATGCCAGTTGCAACACCAAATGCTCAACTTATCACATAGCTGATGCATCAGAATGTGCTCATATGTGTCGTAAAAAAGCTTTTTAATACCCCTTAACTCATAAGCTTAGTATAATTGCAATACAGAAATTTCAGGAACAAATAATAGGCACTCTCTGTCATAGTCCTGTAATTACCTGCTAAGAATTAAAGTAGCATATTTCCTCATTGTTTGTACATGTTCTAACAATAATTTACAGAAGATAGGCGTGCTTAATTAACAACAGTTAAAGGTAATATTTCATTATTATTAGTATTATGTACAGAATTAATTTAATGCATAATTAAAAATAATAAACTTTTTTAATGAAAAAAATACACTACTTGCATTAGCAAAAATTTTATTTTTTTATCTCTAAGGATAAATTATTTTTTTAACAAACACCGATTTATTCATTACTGTAGATCATATATAGATACGTAATGCAGATTTAATACAAATACATAATACAAATGCATCATTCTCAACACATGACACAGATTTCGAAACCATACGGTACTTCATGTAAATAAACAGAATGATTTCACGAAGAGCGCGGCAGCATATGCGCAAACTGAGATACGCATCTGAGGATCAGATCATGATCCCAAAAGTTGCCTTCTCTCCGTAGACGCTTGTGAAAAAGCCTATAGACCCCCTACGAAGCCTTTTCCCGTTCTCCAGTATTCCAGATGGTTTTTATAGTTTAAGGGGTTGTGTTATTTAAATCCTAACGTGGTGTTGCTATGGTTACCCAGGTCATTAGCGTCAACTCTCTTTGGCAAAAAATTTCATTTTTCACCTCGGCGAAAATCCTGCCAAAGATAGCAACCCGTAATTCTGACGTCAGAAATCAAGTGCAACGTTTAGCGCCATCTATTGACAAAAGGCTACTTTCATATTTCTCAAGATTTACTCTTAACAAAAGCTCCTACTTGAACATAGAAAATGCAGTGTTTATTCAGAGAATTCGTGTATTAAAATGCTGGCCTGTATATCTCATAAAATTTCAGCTAACCCATTAACTCTCAAAAGAAATAATAATTATTAAGAAATTAACACGAAGCATAAATTTTGAGAAACATGAATGCAACCTTTTGTCAGTAGATGGCTCTGACCGTTGCACTATATTTCTGACCTCAGAATTACGAGTTGCTACCTTTGGCAGGATTCTCGCGGAGGTCAAAATGGAATTTTTTGCCAAACAGAATTGAAGCTAATGACACGGGTAACCACAGCAGCACCGCATTAGGATTTAAATAACACGACTCCTTAAGCTACGAAGACCATCTGGAGTACGGGAGAATAGCAGGAAGAAAATGCATTCGGTGATCGTCGTAGGAAGTACCATTCACTTGTGCAGTGTTAAGCGGTGTATTGAATTAATACTTTCTCTTCGTGCATTGCCTTCTGTAGATTTAGAAAATTTCATTTTCATTATTTAAAAGCGCTGATTTTATTTTAGATAGGATTATAAACTCTACGATAACAATTAATAATGAAAGCTAGTTTTTTTTGGGGGGGAGGTTCCTGTGTTGGTTCCATTTGTAATATTTTTATTCTTGTCTTATTCAGGAATTTTGATTTGCCTATCCAGAGTCGGACATTATAAAACTTTTACCACATTAAAAGTTGTAGAGGCGGTAAAATAAAGATATAGCTCAATCGTATTATAGTCAGACATTCTGTGCGCTAACGTAATACGACCACCTTTGAAAATGACCTGTCTTTCTGAAAATATACATAAACATTGCTTTGAATATCATTTCTTTTAAACAATCGTCTTCACAGAAAAACCAAATCTTTTGAAATGTTGAAGATTGTCTTAGAAAAGGTATATTCTATTCTGTAAATTACTTCAATTTAAATTATAAATCAGAGATTGAATGTGTGACGTATATAATATATGTTTATGTCATATCTCATCAGTGGCATAGCTAGAACATTTACCGCCCGGCGCGGGCCCTGCGTTTGTCCGCCTGGGCAGTCTTTAAATTTGTCTCTCCTCTTGGTATAAGCAAATAACTTTAAAGCATGTAAAAATAACACAGAGGAATGTAAATTAAAAATCTACCTTTACTTCTGAATAAAAATTTTAATTCCATCATTTTAAAATTGCATTATTATTATTATGCTGGTTTGTAAAACTACTTATTGCAGAGCACTATGCTGATAGTACAGAGGTATTTCATAAAAGCAAATTAAACATTTATAGTTCTAAAACGATTTTTATTTTAAAAAGAAAAACTCTGATCAGTACTGGAAACACTTAGAGCAATTGTGAAAAAATTTCGCAGCAGTATTACATTATCTGCGAAGAACTGTATTTTAGAACAAATAGTAAAAGTGTAACAAGACCACACCTTCCGCATTCCTGTTTCGTTAACTTTAGCAATAATAACGAAAATAAAATTTGAAACACTTGTCTCGAACTGAGGAGTTCTTCCTTATTAACCTTTTGATGGTCCTCAACGAGCTCAGCTCATATTCCAGCTACGCACCGCAGTAGGCGAAAACGAACGATTTTTTTACGCTTTCAAAAGCTTATTGATTTCATTATATTTTAATTAAAAAAGACTCATGCAGATTTTATAATGTTAAATAAAATTAATTTTAAAGTATATCTTTCAGGTGATAGCAAAAAACGTGCAGAACTACGAGACGCCAGTTTTCAAATTTTCATGGTACGTAGCTTAAAATATATTAATTTAACAATAAATAAAAATGTTGCACTCAGAAAATAAAATCTGAAAACTAACAGCCTCATGAGTAGCCGAGAGATTAAGACCGCTGAATACTGGGAGTTTCATCCTAGGCGAATGAGTTAGCTGCATGGTTGATTTTCCGGGTTTTTTCCTTATGTTAGGTGAATAGGAGCTACTTTCCCTTAGAAAGTCCTTCACAAAGTCATCTATCCTACTAGGAAGATAGCCCTTGCGTGCTTTTCCATATCTATATAACCTAACCTGGAAACTAGTAACAAAAGAGAATAAAGTATTGCTACGATTTTGTATTTAGTTAGATATTTTTAATAGAATTATAATTAAAATTGTTTTATTTTCTAGTGCAATGCAGCGCGTGACATACACTGCTCGACACTGAAAATGCAACACCAAGAAGGAGTGGTCAGAAAGTGGTGAAATTTGGAAAAAAGACAGAGACAGCAAGCAGCAATAAGTGATCTTTAATTCAAAATGGTAGTTGGAATACAGAGCGAGAACGGCGTCGGTTCAGTAGGATGTACGACCACTGCGGACAGAGATGAACGAAGAAACGTATCTAGGCATAGAGTCAATAAGAGTGCGGATGGTGTCCTGAGGGATGGCTCTCCATTCCCTCTCAAACATTTGCCACAGTTAGTCTCCTGAACGAGGCACGGGCAGAGTCTGCAAACGGCGTCCAATCACATCCCACACATGTTTGATTGGTGACAGGTCAGGAGAGTACGGTAGCCAGGGAAGCATCTGTATACCTTGCAGAGCATGCTGGCAGATGCGAGCACTGTGTGGTCGGCCGTTATCCTGCTGAGAAATTGCATTAGGCAGCCCCTGAAGGTAGGAAATTGCCACCGGCCGCAGTACATTATCCAAGTATCGTTGGGCAGTCATAGTGCCCTGAACACGAACTAGAGGTGACCTGGAATCGTAGGCAATAGCGCCTTTTCGATTATGAATGTTAAAACACCAAACAAGAGGGTACATTCTTGTGATGATACCTGCAGACCGTTAGTATGGGATGAATCAGACAGGAATATTGCATTTTTAGATAATGTTGTTGATTGGTTAACAAAATGGAAAGCTATGAAAAGTGATACAGGTAGGTTGACGGGAGAGATATTTTCTGCTCGTCTATTAACAACATGTAGGATAGTTCTTTATAGGTATTATACAGGTGAACTCAGTATATCTTAATTTTTGCCCAGCAAAATCCAGACACACGAATTGAAACATCGTGTTTGTTTATTTCACAGTGTAGAAACCTTAGGTTATTTGGAAGCAGGAGTTATGAAAAATTAGCAATGCCATCGCCGGGACTTGAACCACGGACCTCTCGAATACGCGCCGAGTGTGCTGACCACTACACCACGAAGGCATGGTAAGAAGGCTGGAGAAATACCTTATAACAGAACAACTGTTGCGCATTATCATATATCACTTCGACAAGTTTTTGAAGTAGAATACAAATTACGTGCGTGTTCTGAATTAAATTTATATAAGCTATTTCTCCCGCCTTCTTAGCATACCTTCGCGGTGTAATAGCCAGCACACTTGCAGCGTATTCGAGAGTTCCGTGTCCCGGCTAGGTCATTGCACATTTTTCATGTCTCCTGCTTCGAAATAATCTAATGTCTCAACAGTGGCGCCCGAACAGGGACAAGATGGTCGATAATGAGTCTCCACGACCAGAATTTGGCGATTGGGTCCCCTAATCGCCTTTTAAAAGGAGAAGTATATAAGGATTTCTCCCGCCTTCTTAGCCTGCCTTTGTGGTGTAATGGCCAGCACACTCGGCGAGTATTCGAAAGGTCCGTGGTTTGATATCCGGCGAGGGCATTGCATATTTTTCATGTCTCCTGCTTTGAAATAAAATAATGTCTCTACAATTTAACTATGTTATCTAAAAATAAAGGAACAATTGTTGCGGATGACTTTTCTAACTGATTTGATTCGATTAATGATACTTCTCATGAAATTATTGTAAAATATTTTAATAATTTGGAGCACATTGATGTCACAGATACTGATCTTGAACCCATGGGTGATAAATTCCTTTTAATTGCATATTTGGCCGTGTATTGTTGCCACTCAGTTATTAACAGCCTAAAATATGATGATTGTGGTGGTAATTTAGTTATTAAGAAACCGATAATCATTCAGCCCAATTTCAAATATACTCACAATTATGATAGAGGTGGATTAAAGTACCCGTCAGCTGATGTTACACTGGTGACCAATTGCTAAGGACATATGACAGAAGCAGCGACAGCAACCACAAAATAGAAGGCATGAACATGTGGAAATAAGCATGCTAATTTCCACATGTGAGGGATAGAGTAAGATGTGTTGTACCTATGCAAATTTTTGATTACCGATGTTCGTCACAGGATGCTATGATAAAAGTGATAAAGGATTTGATGCGCATTGACCCTTGTTGCTCAAAAGCAAAATTTAACGGGAAAGAATAAATTGACAAGCTTGTCGTTTTCAGTACGTCTTCTCGACATTACTTAAATGATTTTACGTGTATTTGTATTATTGACAACATTGAAGAAGGGCTAAAAACAACAGTGTTACAAGGGAGTTCGACGTCAGCCACAATGTTCTTTCAAGGCTTTAGAAATCAATTCAAACAAATGGAATGTGCGGCCAAAGTCACGGGGGAGGTCGTTTTTGCAATGCGACGCCTGCAGGAGATAGAATATAGTGCTATCGACAAAAAGGAACCGGCTCAGTACAGCTACTGAAGTAAAAAATCAGTTACTTGCTGCTACTGGCTAATGAATCTCCTGTAAAACTGTAGCTAGACGTTTGCATCAAGAACTATATGTCCGCAGTCCTGTTGTGGGCATTTCATTGTCCAAACAGCAACGTACCGCCCCTTTGCAATGGTATCACGAGCATCGTAATTGAACTCAAGAGAACTGGGTTTGTGTACTATTCTTAAATGAGAGTAGGTTCAGTCTGTTACCGGATTATAGACGCCAACTCGTCCAGAAAATATCCAGGAAAGACCGGTGTCCGAGATGCAGTATCATAGTACGGGCCGACACTGTGATCAAAGGCCGCACGTCCCTACATGTGGTTGCAGCTGGGACTATGATTAGCCAACGATACATTATTGATGTTCTCTTGTTCCGTCGGTGATAAATTTGTTTTCATGGACAACAACACAACATGTCGTCAAAGAGTCGCTGTCCGGGAGTATCTGAGAGCAATGATATTTAACGCCTCGTATGACCAGCACGTTCTCCAGATCTAAATCCAACTGAAAATATTTGAGATCCTTTGGGGAGGAGTTAAGAAGATCAAATGATTAGACCTTACGCGGCCTTTATTACCCGCGACTCAAACTTTCCCACCTGAAACATTATAATGCTGATTTAACTCTGGATTATTCAAACTCTGACGAAGTTTGACTTTCACTCATCAATGGCATCCTATATGCAGTTTTTAACACGAGTATTATTACTATCTAATTAAGTGTATTTTTATTATGTATTCATGTGTATCATTCTTATATATTTATGTGAATAATTAGTATGTATTAATGTGTATTATTATTATTTATTATTTATGAACAGTACTATTTTATGTGTATCTTATTATTAGTATTTGTATTATATATTTTGGATATTTTGAACTTTGGATTTTTGATCTTAATTTTGTTGATTACTATGTTTGGATTAATTTTACTTGTCTGACAAACCTCGACTTGCCTCTCCTGGTTTCTCGCTTAGCGGCGCATGGCTGCACCCCCTTTCTACCAACACCAGACCTCATACAACGGCGTTAAGTTTTTAATCGTCATGTGCCTAATGGCAGACTTGTCAATGAGCCGGCGACATCACACAAATTCGTGATAGTCCGGCCATATACGACATGAATGAATGAATGAATGGGGAGGAGTTTTGCTGGTCGAAAGTGACGTCCGATAAATAAGGTCACCCTCGTCCGTGCACTGACAGAAGAATGGATAAACTACTGTAAAGCTGTTGGATAATACTGTGCAAAATACGACACGACGTGTGAAAGCTTACATTACCCTCCATGGTTACCATATCCCGAATTAACATCTCACACCAGAATGCTTGCGGAATGTTATTGCATTTTTTTTTTCACTTTTACGTATTCAGCACAATATGACTACTTTGTCCCTTGGAACACTTTTCAAAGCCTTCTACATTTCAAAACACAATAAATTATCTTTACTGTTATATGCTATTATTCTGGCATTATTTTATTTTACTTAGCATCCGAACACGCTTACTTTTTAACGCGCTTATGTATCCTTTTGTGATCCGTCCTTAGCAACTGTCCACCAGTGTATTATATAATACTGCATAATTTTATCACCATGAATCCCTGAACCTCATATGTTCAATAACATCTGAATATGAAAAGAGTTTCCTGCAAATATCTAACCAACATCTGCTGTGACATTAGATATTCTTAGGTATAAGAAAATTAAACTTATTTCCAGTAAAAACCATTTATCACTTGAAATTATGCAATTGCTTACATACTCATGTACAGATACTCTTCTAAACAATTATTTTAAATCCAAAAACTACAGTGTCACTAAATATTCAGATGAAAGAAAACTAAAAACAATTGCAGTGTAAGAGTAAATAGCAAAGAACATAATATATACCCAGATAATCCTTTGGCTTTTATCATTTTACTATTTTTGTATTTTAATTTTTTTGTTTGCCAGCTAAAACATTAAAAACTGAATGAATTGTAATTAAATGTCTTACGTAAATAAATAACTTTAAAGACTTTATTTGTTCTATTGCATTATTTTAAATATTTTAGATAGGTATATATAGGTAACAGCAATAGATGTACATTACGTATCAGCTACTAATTGAGATTTATACTCATGTTTCTCACATCATCCATCTGAAAACTTCATAAAAAATAAACTAGAGTAAAAAAACAAATATTTTCAATTCTTCCCAGCTGTAAGGCCTCATACATTTGCATTAAGTTACTTTATTAAAGAGATTTACTGTAATAAAATAGGTATTTAATAATATGTGGTGCCATTTTCATTATTTATGGCTATAATTTTACTGCTAGAAAACACTCAGGCCAAAAGAGAAAATTCTTTTTAATATGTTTAACACCCTATTTGTGTTACTTTCATTTAATATAGATCTAAAATTATTTTTTTAAAAGCTACATTTTACTTTATTAGAACAAACATGTTACATTAATTGTGATCTGTAACAGCAAAATGCATAAAACCTGTTATTCCCTACAATTCTAAGAATTCAGGGCAGTCAATCCATTTATATGCTTTAAAAGTTTCTACTGATTATTTTGATAAAAAAATTCCAATAAGTACATATATCACATAAATTTACATTTACCACTAAAAAAAAAACTTCAATAATTTGCAACAAAATGCTTTCAGAAACAAAAATTTATTAGTTACAAGCAAATTACATATACACATATTAAACAAAAGGGATGTTACAAACATTAAACAATAAGAGTGAAACTTGAGAATTTTGAATTTGTAGCAAGTGAATACATTATTTATTATTAAGTGAATTTTTACAATTTTTCTTTTTTGTTATTGAGAAAGATGCAGTTACATATTCTTCAGAAATAATAATAATCTAATTAACAAATCTGAAATACATGGAATTTTTTGCTACTGTATTTAAAATTACTACTGAAGAAATATTGATACATGCTCAAAAATAATATTTTCCAAATCATACTCCAAGTTTCTCATCTGTTATGAAATTCAGTCCTACAGTGACGTGAAAAGGCTTTTGAACATTGTGTGTGAAATAGTATTTATATGGAAATAGAAAATACAGTTAAAAATTGATATTACAAAAATAAAACATGATTAAAATAAATTTATGGATTTTTAATTTGAATCAACTATAAAACTTGTCATTATGCACTATCATTTTTGCTTTCTATTAAAAAAGAGGATATTTAGTAAAATATGCATTCTTTAGATAGCAAAGCAGCATGAACCAGATTTTAAATATATATTTATTTCTACCATCTGAGGTATGTTAAATCAATTTCTTTAGTATATGGTTATTATTTTAAGCGTAAAAATATTTAAGAAAAGTTTGGATACATATCTGAAACTAGGAAATGCTGTTGATTGAAAGGCAAATTCAATATATATATACATATATATGGAATATATACACAAACACACATATTTTATTTATTTAAAACCAAGCCATACGCCTTACACAAGTAAAACAATGTTATGTTTCATTTTTTTCATCTTAATGGAATAAGACAGAGATGTGGTTTTATGTAGCATCCATGCTTTTTGTAGATGAGGACAACTTTGGTGACATAGCATCAGCTATGCCCTGGCTTTGTATGTAGGTAATACAGCTCCCAGCAGAATTAATTAGCAAATGCGGCATCTCAGATTTTACCCTTTAAGACCCTTCTTTAAATACTATCTCCTTTCTACCTCATATGAATACACACAAACTAGAAATTTATTTGCATTCTGGCAGGAAAATGGGAAGCGAGAAAGACAGCAAAGAAATTTAACATAAAATAACTGGTTAGAAAAACTAAATAAATCCTTAAAAATAAATCTAAAAAGTATCTTTCAAATATGAAAATTAGTTATAAAATTTATTGTGATTATTCAAGATAAGTAATGGACGTATAAAATTTTTATATTTGTGATACTGTGTGGGAAATTTTGAAAAGGCTTTCCTGAACAAATATGATTATGAAATTCTAAAATACAAAAGCTTTTGAATTGAAAATTTAATAGGATTCTAAAATATGATTAAAGTTTATATTTTGCAGTTATCTAAATAATTATGTTGGTCAAAATTTTATGATTTGTATTTTCCAAGTTATATTTCTCTTCATTTGCTACTTCTTTAAAGCCTTTTCTCTAAAAATGGCTCCTCTGTCGCTAAGACTTTTTCTGTTTGAAACGAGGACATGTAAGATAACAAAATACATAAATCAAAATTATAACTTAAATTAGCAATAGCCCCTTACTGCTTTATTTAAATTTGTGCAATTCACATCTCTATTCTAAAGATAGTAATAACTTTTTCTGAACTATGTCATTTCTAGAAAAATCCATTATTCTTTGGCTTTTATATAATAACGATGACGTAGCTAATTCGGAACTTAAACCAAAACCTTTTTTCTTAGGAAGCTTCCATACTGAAATAACTATGCACTTTGCTTCTGTTTTGCTAGCCGTAAGATGCTGTCTCTCAGTTTTCTTCCTATTGTAACAATATAAAAAATATAAATGTTTGGAATAGGCATGATTAGGGTGCCATGTGAATTGCGGCCACAAATATGAATTGAAATAAAAATGAATCTACTTTGGCTGCCAAGTTTGCTCTTCATTATGGATCAATATCTATGTATTCAATGTTTCTGCTACATTATTACACACAACACACACATATATGCGCAGTGTTTCAGCATGGTGGTTACAACTTTCAGGTGAGATAGAGCACACCTAAACGAAGGAAAATTAGAGAGGGAAAGCTGTCAAATAACTATTCTAACTTAATGTACCCTGTCTTCCATGCTACTGTTTTGCTAACATAAATGAATTTTCAGAAGTTACTTCATTTGTATGCAGTTTTGGCTTAAAGTACTGTAGAGCTCTTGAGCTAAACCTTATTTTTCCTTGATAAATGCACCACTATGGTAATCTAATCCTCTTATTCTATTGTTCTCCATTATAGAGTAAACCTTTCCTTCTTTCATATTTTTCATTTGTAGGCATTTAAAATTTCCTTTCTGTTACACACAAATTTTTTTCCTCAATGGTGGGCATTTGCCTATAATGGCATCGGCCACTCCTAAGGCCAGAAGCGGTGGACATTTTATTGAGGAGGCCACTGTGACCTCCTATGAAGGGACAGACAATTTTACATCCACGCCTTCTCCGGGATTCGAACCCGGACCTTCAGTATTGCAGTCCCCAAACCACTATACTTTCTGGGCGGTTCTGTTATATATATAAGAAATAGAAATTTTGAATTAAATGGTAATGGACAGAATAACATTTTGAATATTGCTATGAACTGCAACAAATGTTGAATCCCCGGTATCATAAAACAATACGTACTTATCAAGTAACATCATTTTCACTACTGAAGGAATGACCAACCATGGCTCCATAAAGTAAATTGAAAAAGTTTGATACCTGTCAGTGGATGATTCTAATTCCATATGGCCAATGTCTGAGATGGCAGTTATTGAATCATTTTAAAAGTTCCAGTTCTCTCATTTTAGAATTTATATCTGAACTTTTATAGACGCAAAAAGCATCAAAATATGTCATATACTACAAGGAATACAGTATTAAGTAGAATACAAATATGTAATACTGCATACACATGAAGCAATCTAACATACACAAAAATAGCTTAAGCATGGTAACGAATAAAAGGAAAATGTTATATCATGAATAACAGTGAAATTTGAATCCACATTAGCTTATCACGATTTGATTAAATCATATTCAATTTATGTCGTACTAAATATATAGTATCATCTTGAGCAAAATTACATCGCTTAGAAATGCATTCAAGGCTAAAATCAAAATTCACAAAACATGCCCTGGGTTCAATGGTGTATAAGTACAGAGCTATTAAAAATACATAGTACTAGCAATCTCTTTTGCCCACAAGGGTATCCATTAAGGCGAAAGGATGCTTTTCTGTAGCATGCTTTCAGAGAAACTGCTAGAATTTGGATGGCATATCCATCAGATATTGTGCACAGTTTAAGTAAAAAGAAAGTAAACATTTAACTAAAGAAAATAAAATATGAACGATAAATAGAAAACAAAACTGTGCAATAATTAGAACTCACCTATTATCCGGAGGATGTAATCCATAACTTTTGGTTTGGAAATCTTCAGAGATGACAAGTCATTAAAAATGAAAGTACTTATAAACGTTTCACAAAACCTCATTCAAAACTGTTCAGAAGTCATCATTATGGTATGGTGCAGATCTTTGTTGTTGATACAGCATTAAATAATATTCACAGCATTCATCAAGAACTTTAACCAGAAATAATACACATTAAAAATTTATCTTTATCTGAAGACTTCAAATATGAGCACATACAGGTCAAACTCCACACTTCTACATGTATGCACCACATTCTACAAATGTCTTCTTAGGGTTGCCATATTTATCAGCAACAATGCACATTCCTTTATTGCATACACGACTCATCACCACAGTATCATATATCGAACTAATTTTGAAATTTAGTATTTTTATACCTAAATCAATTGGACTTGTGAATAATTATAAATTTTACAATCTGTTTCAAGAGAAGATGGCCATTGTGTTTGAGTACTCTGGTGATTACACCATTCAACCCCTGTGTGTTGCAGTATGTTAAAGACAAGTGCTTTTTATCTGGTACTGCTAATCCTAGTTTCTAATTTTTCTGCTGCAGATGCTATGCAAGATAATATAATTAGATTAATGAAATTTTGTGAGTAGCATAAATGTAGCTTGTAAAACTGGTAACTATAGAAGTCAACCTAAAAGATCAAATGCTGTGAAACCCTGTCAGGTTCTAAGAAATTCCAATTGATACCTAGACTGGGCAGGATGAAAATTTTATGTCTGTTCAACACCTGTGTATAAAACCGACTATTGTAAAACCTGATATAAAATTCCAGGAATTCCTCAAAATATTAAAAAGGTGGTGCTAATTTACTTCACAGAATTTACTGAGTAAACGGAGAGTTTCTAAAGATTTACCCCAAAACAAAGGATGCCCCAGGGGAAACATTGGCTACCTTGGTGAACACCAAATCAATCATTACATGATTACAAGCAAATTTCAGAAACTGATTAAGTTGATTTTCAGTGATCTACCTCCAGATTGTTCCACTGACAGCATTACAAGCAAGTTCAAAAACGGAGGCTTCGAGGTGAAAAAAGTCTCCCAAATGTTTTGGATCAATACAAGGGTTCCCATACACTTGTTTCAAACATAATTTACGAGCCTGGTGTTGAGCAGATGTATGAAACTGTCTATTTTCCGTATTTTACTATATCTGTTGCATTATATAAAGTTAAAGGAGGTGTTGCACAATGCCACACTTAAACATTCATCTGATGCATCCAAATTAAAGCAATGCAGTACTAAGCTTATTTGCCCACATAAAAGCTTTGATTGTGTTGATAAGAGACTATATAACATAAAATGTTATAATTGTCAACAAATGGACATGACGCAAATTATTGTGGGTTTCTTAAATTTCCAACGAATCAGCCATGCTGGTAGCAAACAAGGTATCACAAATAACCCCTTAGAAAAGTCGATTACAAGCATTAAATATACTACTGTAACTCTTAATATGTTATATGCAAATGCACTGAAACTCCCAGAAAACAATCTGATGGGTCAGGGCTTAGGGCTTTCTCAAATCTTCAAGCCCTCAAAGAATTTAATGACATATTTAAGGGTTATTCGATTGAAAATATCGTTAAATTTTTTTTTTGTAAAATTACCTATCTTTAGGCTGCAGAAAACTCAGCTGATATACTGTTCATTTTCTTCGCTGTATTCAAAGAAGTTTTCAGTTTTGAAAATCTTGTCAACCATGTTTAGTAAACTTTAAAAATCTTTATGTGTTATTACATGAACTGTTTCATAAAATAAATGAACTTCAAGGACTTTTATAAATTAGTACTCTCCTAATATTACATTCATACAAGAACATGAGCTCAGCCCAAATGCTCCAAGCCTTGTGCTTAATTATTCTGTTTTAGAACCAGCAGATCCAATAGTTCTACAGGAGGTCGAAATGCATTCCACAGTTTTCAGACATTTGAGGCCTCAGCTGTTTCACTTATGACAAACACATCTACGACATAAACATTTGTCCCCACATATATCATGGCTGAATTACTTGTATACCCATACTTACAGCACTGACCATAACTACTGCTCTCCAGAAAATGTCAAGAAACATATGGCCATTCTTAATAACCTTATGTAATGCTATGTCACTTATGTAACTGTTCGACATTTGCCTTTCTATAATAATGTATTTTTCGGTTGCCTACTCTGGTCAAGCATCCTATTCTGATCACACAAACATAACTTATGTTCTCACTCCTTCTGCACCGTTATAACAAGCCAGAACAAGTAATTCTTCAAAAGCTGTCAGTACGATTGTGTTTTCATTATTAACCTGTGTGCATCTTCTTTGAATTCTGCTAAGTGTTCTCATGCTAGTGAACTATCAGAGTAGTAAACTAATTTTGAATTTAGTGTTTTACACCTAAATCATTCTGGAAAGATTAAAAATTTTACAATCAATTTTGATAGGAGTTGGGCCTTGTGTCCAAGCATTGCGGTGATTACACTATTCAACCCCTACATGCCTCTCTATCCCTTGGTGTGATATTTTGTACCCCAAGTGATAAAGTTCTTCGGCCACAGATTAAATTTTAAAATTTCTGGATTAAAAAAAAGATAAACCTTGTTCTGGCAAGTGCAAGAAATGTAAAAAGTAGGAGCAAAAAATATTTTCAAAACTACACAAGGGGGAAAAATTAGCCATTTAGTAGTTTATGATATATAAAAAAAATTTCTCTTTTGGTCTTTTCAGTTTATAACAGAATAAACGCTTAGACTAATTATGAATTTAGTCAACTTCCTTATGCTAGTATCTACATTCATTACCAAAAAAATTTACACACCAACATTAAGTTATCAGCATGAAACAAAATTTTACATATATCTGAGTGCGACATTGATAGAAGTGATTACAAAATCATAGCAAAAAGATAATTTATTACGAGAGAAAAGGATCCACTTCTAAAAGAATAGAATTAGCATTAAAAAATATGAAATCAAGTAAGCATTTTGAAAAAATGTAACATATCCAAGGAGAAGTGTCTAAGGACTGGCTCTAATACATTTGAATTCGTGGACTTTAAATGATAAGGAAATCAGACTTTGGAAAACTATTAAATATATTTAGCACTAATCTGTACTACAAAATATTTGAACTAATTTTTCCTTCAGATAGAAAATAAACCAATACATAAATTAAAAGTATGTACAAAACCCAGCAATATTAAAACATCACAACTCATAAGTTTATTTACTAATTCTGCCAATATCAGTATCAACTGCACTAGTGGTACAACGTTTTTCACCATTAAGGTAAATAACAAATAATATAACTAGCTAATTGATTATATCTGGATGCATATTATAATACAGTTTTCATAAATCAAAACTGAACATTTCACAAAACTGAATGATGACTATGATATAAATTGTTTAACATGATTAACCAATTTTAAAATTTTATAAAGATTTTCAATCCACTCTTAAAATACTGGTGAATTTCAAATTTCTATCAAGTGCACACTTCATTATTTTATGCAATATGCAACATTAATCAAAGTTAATATACAAATATATACAGATAACTTTCCATTCTGCACTACAACAGTAAAGCATTGCAGTTATGATATGGAATTGTAAATCCACACATGGAATTGGTCAACTTCATACTGTTGCCCAACATATTTATAAGCTTGAAAAAATCCCTCTCCCTGCTATTAGATGTTTCAGTACAACATTTAAATCTTTTGGAATGATAATGCATCATGCCTCAAGCATGAACAGTAGAGACAAATGTTCTTTATCTTAATCAATCCAAAAATCACAATGGCCTGCCACATAACCAGATCTAAATCCATTTGAAAATTCTGAATGGCATTAACAAATAAAGTCAGTGTAAAGAATCCAAGCAATAAATGAAATAATATTGTAATATTATAACACCATTCACATAACTTTAATGAATGATCTAGACAATTCACAAGTACTTTGCGGAAGTGATCTCCATTAGTAATTAAAATCAAGATTCTTCATATTAAATATTAATAATTTTGATAGCTGGAAATACATTTAAAATGAATAAATTCCTGTAAAATGTTTGATATTTTGCAATTTTACCTTATTACTTTCTTTTGAATTTAAAAATTATAGTTTATAAAAAAGGATAAAAAAACTGCTTTATTAACTTCACTGTTTCTTCCTATTTTCTCACACATTATACTTTAAAAATACTCTTATTTTAATCTTGAAAAATTTTTTAAAAATCCTATAAAATTATCTTCAATTTCATGCCTTATTTATTAATGCTAATATTTAAATTAATTTTTAGAATGTGATTAGATGCAGAAAATATATGCTATTATTAAGTGATATTTTCTGATTATCTGCATCCCAATCAAAAAGTCATTAAAAAGTACTGATGAAAGACAACCACATGTGGCCAAAAATTATTTGCCTGTCAACCTACATATATGCGTAGCACATGTTTTGATTGATTGAAAGGGATTTATTTGTACTTTCGAAGCTCAAGTCGCTTTTTTAATTAGTATTTCTTTTTTGCACTGAGTGCATATGTTTTTGTTCCAACAAATCACGGTGGAACTGCGGAGTCTGCCCACTTTAACATTCAGTATGTTAGAGTGCATATTGAAGTTTCAGCTGTTCTTGGGTGATTGTGATCATGGCTGATAATGCTGAGTTTGTGGAAATCTCTATTTTTTTTCAGTAAAATTAGGTCACTGTGTACAAAGAGAGATCTGCACAATGAAATTACTGGAAAATTTCTCAAGAAAAATGTTTCATTTTCTTCAATGAATATAAAAAATAAGTAGCAATGGTGAAATATCTACTCATATACAAATATAATACATAGATACTCAAATGAATGTTTCACCCCAACAAGCTTGTGACTTTTCAGTGGCAATGCGGATAATCAGAACATACCCATGACGTGTTGCATAAGTAAACCTAGTTTAAAACACCATTACTTATTGGAAACACTTATATTTTTACAGTAATTAAGTGCACATGTGAGATGCCTTTCTCAAAATTCTTTCACTTACACCACAGAATTTTCTGAACACAATTCTCCATTTACTTTGAAAACTACTTCAGCAAATCTGAAAGAATTATTTAAAAAATTATTTTCATTTATTATTTGTAGTACAGTATGCATCTTTCTTTTTAATTTTTAATGAACAAATGGACATTTTTATGAAAAATTTATTTGTATATTAGTGAAACAAGCTGTTCAAATGTTACATCAAATGTTATTACACTAAATACATTTATAAAAATATAAACATGCAGACAACATTTTACAAATTCATATACAACAATAAAAGATAAAAAATATTCCTAACAATATAAAATGAAAATTGTTCATCACAATTTCACTTGACTGTAATGCTCAAAATGCATAACTGCAACATGAATTAGTTGAGAATCTCACGGCATTCCAATACGATTCTTTGCAATCTTGGATGAAGTCGTATATCATCTATATCATTCTCACTCAAGTGCTCGTTGATGGCTTTTGCGCCAAGAACTCGCAGTGGAAAAACTAAAACAATAGCAAAAAATGCCATTAAACAAAAGGACACAGCGTACTTCCATCAAAAGTTATGAAGAACCTTCTTTGTGATAATTTTAATATGTTATCAAAGGTTCATAAAAAATTGAAAAATATATACAGTTGACGCTTTCCATAATGACCACTTGTTATAGTGACCACTCCATTACAAAAAGCCCCCAACCTATTGACAGTACATTAAATCAATTTTTGCTATGCTGTAATGACTATTTATTACAAAGTCCTGTTTCTGTAGGACATAAAGGATCATTATAATCAGCGTCACTGTACAAAAGAAATATAAATCAGATAACAGCTACTCATTTCAAAAAGTAACACTATTTCTAACTATTAAATATAGTATAAAAGGAAGAGCTTACAATGGATAGATTTAGTTTAACCCCTTCACGCCAGGTAGCTCAAACACGCGCTTATCGCGGAGGCCGGCATTGTCTTACGCAAGCGTCTGTCCAGGGCCGGAGGCTTTTTTGCTATTAAGCCTAAATCCATGAAATTTCCGAAGTATCAACGCATTGTTTAATAATTCTCTATAGAGTATTTAAACGGCTTACTCTTTATAGATATTTTTATATATACTTTAATTACCTTATTTCTTGTTTAAATGCATATTTTACACATTTTTTTTCATTACTCACCATTTTATGACTTTTAACATTATAACATCTGAAAACTAAATATATTACTTAAAATTCTCTTTTCGTATGAAAAATTTGAAAACAGGGATCTACACACAGTCCTATGTTACATTCCTTGCACTCGTAATAACTCATTTGCCGTTTTGGAGGATTTTTCCGGGAATGTGAACAAACGAAGCATCGTCGTCTCGTTTTCTTATCAGTCTCTTCTGAACAAAGTTTTGGAAAATGTCTTTCAGTTAATCTGAGCGGATTTAATGATTCTGCTGATCTTGGTGTGATATTAACATTGGTGCTTTTAGAGGAATACCGATAAATAATTTGATTAACTAAATTAAGCCGATAATTCAGGAGAGGATGATTTTTTTTACTTTTTTTGTTGAAAAGAGTATTGGCATTAAATACAGCCATATCCATGATATTGAAGAAAAGCTTCTTATACCATTTAAGAGTTTTTCTGAAAGATGGGTACTGAATAATGACGGAGCGGTAATTCCGAAAAATTTTCTATTGTGGATGACCATGGAGGAGTACTTGCTTTCGACGTACTCGGCATACATATGTCCGAAATGTCCTCATCATCATTAGATTCGCCAGATTCTTTATGATCAGAATATATCATAGTATCACTATCACTACTATCAGAATCTGTTTCAGAGTCAATATCTGAAATATTTTGCATCATTTCTGCTATTTCATGCTCTGTTAAATATTTTCAACGCTTCGACATTGCAACGGTAAAAACAGAAGGAATTTACGTCTAACAAGATCTAATTATTTTCTAAAAACTGAACTGCAAACCGAAATACCCAACGCTTTAGCGAAATAAAACTTCTCTACTTACAATAAACAACTACCACGTGCGAATTTAAAGAGACGTCATAAAGCACACGATTCGGAAACATTTATTTCCCTTTTGTTTATATAATCAAAAACACGTGTATGTGAGTCATGCTTCTCTCATTTCGAGTAGAAGGTCTAATGTACATGTATCTGAAACCATATGGACATACAGTGCCATCTTGTGGCAGAAGTTATAATTTTTAAAACGTTCCAGGACACTGGCACAAATACGTGACAGTCGGGACTAAACGGGAAAACGCTCTGGCACGCCTGCGTGTCGGCCGGGAAGTGAGTGTGTTCGTTGCTGGCACGTAGACGTGACAATCGGCGCGAAGGGGTTAAACATTAGTCTAACATGCAGCAAAATCATCCTAATGCACTGTAAAGCGGCATTCTCACTGGGACATATCGGAGCTAGGGAACACAGTGGACACAACAAACACAGCGGATTAGCTAGAGAAAACCAGTTTTTTGGTCACTATCAACCCAGTTGAAAAATCTGAACTTCATGCAAAACGGAGCTGGCAGACACATAGAACCGACCAATCAGGGGAGTATTTCAAATCATCACCATCAACAGAAGTGCGCAAACAACATGGCTGACGATATGAGCGATTGATTGATTGGATATAAAGTGAGGACAAGTATACAGCCTGATGGCCTTTACTCCACAGTTATTATCCCTATACAGAAATTCATTTTAAAAATCTTAAAATCCACTTTCAAATTAATTTTAAAGTAGTGCTTGATCACGAGAAATGCAAATCTTGTTAGTTGCTGGATTTCGGCAAATAAACTACAGTTTTTTCTCATACCTTATGAAGCAAACAGGTATAAAAAATAAAGAAGTATCTTATCCACTATACAGCGATAAATTAAAATTAAAAAGTATCCTCCTCAGAAGATTTTGCTGATGTTTTCCTGATATTCAAAGATCCTAAAATTTTTAATTTATATCAAAATATATCTACATTAGCACAGGAAATTAAAGAAACACAGAATATCCATCAAAAATTAATTCTTGCATTCAGAGCACCAGAACGTATACTACAATTCGAAAAAACCACGTAAGATGTGTCAGCCGAGCAGGTAAAGCCATCGAGCTGTAGACTTGTTGATTGGGAGTTCGATCCTTGCTCGTACTTTTTTTTTCACTAAGCGCCATTTTTGACCATGCCTTTATGGGTATTCTGCATTTCTTTAATTTCCTGTGCTAATGTAGATATATTTTGAAGTAAATTAAAAATTTTAGGATCTTTGAATATTGGGAAAATCTTCTGAGGAGGATACTTTTAATTTAAATTTATCACTGCATAATGGATAAGATGCTTCTTTATTTTTTGTATCTTGTTGCTTCGTAAGATATGAGTGAAAACTGTAGTCTAATTGCCGCAATCCAGTGACATCCCGTTATATGGGATAGTCGATTTAAGGACTACAAAAATACAGATAGAATGCGCTTGGATGATGACTTCAGATCGTCTTCATAGAAATAGTAAGTAATTTTCTTTTCCATTTAATACTATTTTTGTGTTTAGATTTTGAATCCGGAGAATTAAATTAGTGATATCAATATCTCAGATAGATATCTAATTGTATTATAAAATTAGCAATGGAATTAAAAGTAGCGAAAGCGAAGAAGCATAGACAAAAGCGTTAATCTAATATTTTTCTTTCTTCTAAATTTGTTTCATCATTGAAAAAAAAAAGGTACTGTTTATTACCTCAAATAATAAAATGAATCGCCTCAACTTTATGAACTCGCTTATCATTTGGAATGAAAATACGGATAATAATAATTAAATGACAACAATAAAACATAATAATGAAACATGTTTCTATTTTTCTAAATAATATTTGATGATTTGAAACCTGTGTACTAAATGACCAAGAAGAAAACTCAGCAACAAAATACATTTTCGTTGTTTTCTGTTCCCCATACGTTTCAGTCGAACCATTAAAAAAAAAAATCGCTTAGTTTTCGCTGTATCGATCAAAGACTCACGGCGGAAGACTGTGTCCTACGAAATGTTAACAAATGAAAGCGCGTGCAATCTTCTACTTGCTTATTGTCTGTCGCTAGTAAATGCTCCTAGTAAGTGTGAATGAGCTAGGTTAGTTAGAACTGCGTTCCATGCATCGCTTAGCTCCGATAGCGTTGTTGAGTATCAAGTGTGAACGGCCCTTAAGAATTATCAGAGAAGAAATTTCTAAGTTTTAATTTATATGCTTAGCATATGAATGTAAGATTTTTCCCTATTTTTTAATTTTCATGAAGTTTCTGTCAGAATTGAATTTCATGTATGATACATCCTCTACAATTTTTGTATAAAAAGTAAACTATATTACTATATTTATTCTCTATCATAGAAATGGAGATACAGATAAATTAAACACTGTATCCTCCGGCGTATAACATGCATCTATAATTTCAAGCTACATTTTAAAATTTTAATGTATATTTACTGCATAACGTGCACCTAATACTTCATGAAGAAACCTAAAAGATACATGTGCAATGCTCTGATCTTTTGAAATGACAAAGATTTGTTGTAGCCTTTCAAATGAAGATATACTGAACTGACAAGCAATAAACAGAATATGCATGTGGGTTAAATACTTGAGGGAGTAAATACACACATAGGACAAAATAATGCTGACACCTGTGGAAAAGTATGACATATTTCACACCTGCAAAAGAAGTTTGCCACTTAGTAAGTGTGAAGAGGAATGTATCAGTCTCTCAACAGCAGTCACCTACATCTCGCTTAGCCCCCTCAATCTCCAAACCTGGAATATTATTGAACATTTATGGGCATATTTAGAGTCCAAACTTCGTTCCTGATTTCCACCCCCATCGGACTTTCAGAATTAGACACCGCTCTGTAGGAGGAATCTTTAAATATTGTCCATGACCTTTCTGCATCTATCCCACGTCGCATTCAATCTGTACTTAAGTCAAAGGGTGGTCCAACCCCCTATTAATAAAGATTTTCCATTATTTCACAGGTGTTCATATTATTTTGTCCTCCATCTATAGTCCTACAAAGAGGGTGGGTTGTATTCAATGCAAATATCCAACAGAATGCTACTGCAGGGTTTTGAGAAAAGAGGGATATATATTGCAGTAAGAATGCACTTCCAACCTCAATGAATTTGTGAAATTTGGAGTTAGATGTGTCCCCTTTCTGTAGTCATTTGAAGCCGTGATTCTGAAATCAAAGGCAGTAAATTGCATTTGGTTTAGTTCAAATACATTTGATCTAGTGTTCCTATTAGTAGTAAATATGGCTCTCAGAAAAAGAAACAAACACAGTGTTGGTTTCAAATGCAGAGCCATTCATTTTCCGAAAGAAAATGGTAATCGTGCAGCAGCAAGGATGTTTGGTGTTGGTGAAATCTCCATATGTGAGTGGAAGAAAAATGAGATCACAGTAATTAATATGTGAAAGAATAAATGTGCTTTGCATAAAGAAGTAACAAAATGGCCTTTCCTAGAAGAAAATGTTGCAAACTAGGTCCTAGAAAAGAACCAAGATTAATTGTAACAAGAAACAGTATACGTTTATTTGCCTTACAGTGGACCAAAAAGAATGCAAATGAAAGTGAAAACTTTAAAGCAACTTCGAGTTTTTGTAGCAGATTTACGGCACAGAATAATTTAGTTCTACAAGAGGGAAAAAAAAAAGTTTTGCAAAGGTTTCCGAAAGATTTGGATAATAAACTGATTAATTTCTATAAGTATGTTACTGATCTACAAAGGAAAAAAAAGTATTTACTGTCACATATTAGAAATATGGATGAAACTCCAGTCATGTTTGATATGATAGAACAATTGATGTGAAAGGAACAAAAACAGTTCACATAAAAACGACAGGTCCCGAAAGATCTCACTTAACAGTAGTCTTTTTCTACTTAGTGGACAGTTCAAAATTAAAACCTGAGGTAATTTTTAAACGAAAGACAATGTTAAAATGTAATTTCCTAAATGGTGTTTTCACTTATGTTCATGAGAACGGGTGGATGGATGAAAACGGTGTGAAATTGTGGATATGTTTGGCAAAAGTGTCTTTTTGCCTTAAAAGAATCCAGAAAATTATCTTTTAGTCTGGGACATGTTCAAATTTCATCTAAAGGATGATATGAAAAAATTCTTGAAAGAGTGCAATACAAACATGACAGTTATTCCAGTGGATTAATGCCCTTAATTCAGCCTTTAGATGTGTATATCAATAACCTGTTCAAAGAAAATTTAAAGTGACAGTGAAATATGTGGATATTAGAAGGTGAGAAAACATTTACAAAAGCAGGCCAAATGCATCATGCCAGTTTAGAAATAGTGTACAAGAGGATAATAAAAGAATGGGATGAAATTAAATCTGACATAATTCAAAAGTCATTTAAAAATGCAGTATACTTAACAAGCTAGATGGAACGGAAGATGATTATCTATTTACAAATCACAGTAACAGTGATTGTGAAGACAAAACAGAATTCAATGATGTGCCTGAAGACATAACTGAAGACAAATATGATGAACTCATGTTATCTGATAACGCAAATTTTTAAGTTCATTAGGTGTGCCATTTGTTTTAAATAAGCAGGATTTAGGTGAAGATAGAAATCTAATTTTTTTAATGCTCATTTCTTATTTTTTAAACCCGGTGTACAATGCACACCCGTAAATTTCGATATTATTTTTTGTATTTAAAGTGCGCGTTATATGACGGAATACACATTAATTTATATTACAGCAAATAACATAAATCAGTATTTTCAAACTTACAATCCTAGCAAATTTTTTTTACATATAGCTTTAATGGCAAAAGATGCACTAATTTTAGAATAGTAGTTAATATTTTTAACCAATCACAATAACTGTGCATTATTCAAGTTCATAAAACAGCACTTCTTTCTCAGATTTTTAAGAAGCTTATAATTTTATACTATTACAAGAGGAAAATTTTGGAACTCTGAAATAATACATCTGAATTTTTATGACACACTTCTTGGGCTTTTTTAATTTCTCAAACATTATTCAAACCTCTCTGAACACTATACAATTTAGAAGACATCAAAAACAAATTAATTAATTAATCACTTCAAAAATAATAAAAAAAAGTTTGCAATTTCATGATTTATATAGAAAATACTTCACTAAATCTAAACTTATCAATTTTGTTCACAAAGCTCATGTAAAAATATGTTCATCTTAATTTCAAAATATATGTAACAGTTCACCTTGCAACAGAAAATTTGCTCCCCTCTATTTTTATATGAAATATTACCCCTCGCCAGCAAGGACATTAATAATCATATAAACATGCATCTGGATGCTTTGCCTTTTTGTTACAAATAAATACAGTACAAAGTCAAAATCTGGACATCCAATAACTAGAATCTTATATTATCTGGAGCTCCAATGAAACCTTTTTTTTTTTTCCCTTTTAAATCTTTCCTTCTGAATCATCCCTCATGTTGTTTTGACATTAAACACCTGCCAGAGTCACATTTTCATTTTTGGCTCTTGAACAGTCACTGAAGATATTTTATTATCTTACCTAGCCTAGTTCATAATAAGTGAATTCTAAAGATCATTGTTTATTTAGAATAGAATGTTACATACATTAGTTTCCATAGCAAGGAAGTAGGCTATGATGATAATGCCTGAAACATCAATCCAATGGACAGCAAAAAGTGTAGCATAGTTTTAAATTTCAATACTATGGCCATCACTTGAAAAGTAAGTGAATAAAAGGTTTACTGAAAATGAAAAGATTTCAATTTATCACTTAACAGTAGCTCTCAAGATAGCAGTTATAGAACTTAAAATAATGAAACTTCGTAACTAAACAAGAAATTACGTTTCTCTCTAAAAGTAGAGAAAGTATCGACAAGCAAAACAAAACAGTTTAAGCAACTTATGTTAAAATTTTTTTTTAATGAAACAAAACAAATGTTAACATTGAGCTTCTTCATTTGTTGTAATTTTGTCCTCCAGATCAGAAATGCTTTATTACTTCAGAAACAAGCTTCCATATTTGTAATTTTATGATTTCTAAGATAATTTTACTAGATTTAAATAGATGATCTAAAATCCAGAAATTTTCAGTTTCAAATTGTTGGAGTCCTGGCAATTTCAGACTTTGTACTGTATATAAATCACAAATAAATGTGGAACAACGGAAAAAGTTTAACAACTTATGCGAATTATACTTTACATTAAATTCATATGAATGGAGAATAAAACTTTTAACTTGATTAATTCTTACTTATTTCAAACAAAAATAAAGCCTTCTTTACAGTTTCAGTTGTTAAAAATACATTTTAATCTAAGATGATGAAAAAATATAAAACAACAACACACAAAGTCAACTGTGCTAAATTTTTAAAAAATAAAATAAAAAATAAATCAACCAGAATCACTGGAAACAATTTGATACGACTCCAGAACCATATCTTGCAACTTTCGTGGAAGATTTAAAGCTCTGATATCCTCTTTATGACTCAAGTTTTTGTTAATGGTTTCGGCACACAGCTCTTGAAGTTCAAAAACTGAAATAGGAAAAAAGCATTATGTTACTATGAAAAATAACAAAAAAACTTTCTTTGCAAAATTTTTTAACATTAAATCATTGTTAATTCACACAAAGGCAACATTCCAGTCTTTGCACATAAAACACTGCATTGCGAATCAAAGTGCTTAGAAGGGGAGAGGTGTTATTTAACTCTTATGAAAACATTTTTCAAAAATTGTTAGACTAACGGAATGAAGAAGCTTAAAAATATGAGTTTTCAAGTTTCCTTATTCTATAATTTCTATGTGTAATTCCAAGCAGGTAAAAACTGACAAAAGAAAAAACATGCTGATGGTTGTACTAAAGTTTGCAATATGAGCAAAAATGTTCACAAGATCTGTGCTACTGTTTTTATACTGACATTTCTCTTAATTTTCAGATGTTGACAATCAGCCTTAGATGCTAATTCTTTGTGTTTAAACTTGTATAGTAGTAATCCAACAGCATCTGAAGATAGATTTTCAGTGCGAACTTCTTTCCTTAATATGCTCCAAAACAATCTTTTTTTTTTTTTTTTTAATTTTAAAAAAGAAGTAGCTCTACAAAAGGGAGAAGAAAAAGAAAATATGATATTTAAATGAAAAAAATTAAGAGATATTCTACTTAGCAATTAACACAAGTTCCAAGGAAGCTAAAAACCTAAAATAAAAGTATGAGATCATAAACACATATCTAGAAGTTATACTACAAAATAATATATTAAAAAATTTACATAAAAAACAATGAGTAATAAAATGTGCCCTGAACCAAATTTCGTCAGGTTAACATTACGTAATACTACTTCACTGCCTCAATGATGCAATACATGTTCATTTTCTTGCATTAGAAACTTGTGGTTCTGGTTTATGAGCAATTTTTTGCAGTTCCTACACAAATTTTTAGAGCTTTCTTGGAAATACACGAGCACAGATTTACAGCAAAATTGTCCAGCAACTTTTAGAGAGCTTCAAAATGCTTGGTTGCAACATGAGGCATGAAAGTGCACTTTTTAAGACAGCCATCTTAATAGCCACCTGAAAAATCTTGGTGTAGTCAGTAATGAGCAGGGTGAGCGATTCCACCAAGATTTGAAGGTCATGGAAGCACGGGATGAAACTTTTTACCTTATTATATATGTTTATAATTTGCTAAAAAACATTTTACGATTGTATGAACAAAATTTAACTTTCAGTTACTATATATAGCCTTTGTATGAATAAAACTTTCTTGGTACTTGGGTCTTATTACAACCACCTTGGTGCAATTTGGCTGTTTTCTAAAGAAGAAAATGAATGGCAATTTCAAATCAGAGAAAGTCTTTTGTTTCATATCATACATGTTATTAGGTATACTTTTAACTTTTATTCAATATTTATCCCAGAAAAGAATTTATAGAACTATTCACAAATGGGGTTTTGTTCTTTCTTCTGCATATCTCCCACATATAGTTATTCCAGTCTACAACAGTCTTATTGGCCATTTCTAACTCTTCCAAGCAAAGTTTTACACTCATTAATGCTTTACTCCAGCAGTATGTTAATTTGCTCCTGTAGTATATGGCAGATGACTATTCTTTACACTTTTTCACACTCCATTACCAAAAATGTCATTTACTAAAATACAACACCATCACAAATGCAAATCTGAACATTTCCATCCTCAAGGCAATATATTACATTTCTGCAAAAATTTCACAGAACTTTCTATGCTTGCAGCAAAATCCTAAAAGTGTATATTTCAAAATTCAACTGAAGACCAAAAATATCACAAGTTGCCTTTAGAACTTATAATGCGAACAAAAACAGCATGTACTATAAGGTATTTCTCCCACCTCCTTCGCATGCCTTCGTGGTGTAGTGGTCAGCATGCTCTGCGCGCATTTGAGAGGTCAGTGGTTCGAGTCCAGGCAAAGGCATTGCATATTTTTTCATCTCTCCTGCTTTCAAAACATACCTAAGGACTCTACAGTGGCGCTTGAACTAAAAAAGGTGGTGGATGATGATTCTCCACTACCAGGATTTGGTGATTGGGTCCCCTAATCCTCAGTTACCCTTTAAAAGGGGGAGTATATAAGGTATTTCTCCCGCCTTCTTGGTGTAGTGGTCAGCATCATTTTCGCATATTCGAGAGGTCCGTGGTTCGAGTCCAGGCAAAGGCATTGCTCATTTTTCATCTCTCCTGCTTTCAAAATATACCCAATATCTTTAGAGTACAAAAACAGGGATGCTGCTTATTCAAACTTTCAGTTATCAATATGGTTACCTAAGGAATTGTTATGTGCATAACTGCCACAGTATGGCGACTTTTACCAAGGTTGTTACGATAATACCAAAGTACCCTACTCTTTGTGAACAGTGCATTTGGTACGTTTTCCCTTTATATGAATATTTTGTATGATTTTGAGACAAAGAAAGGGTATCCTGTACCTTGAAATGTTCACTTGATAGACAAAAACTGAGGTTATTTTTGGATGAGGCCAAAAGTTAGTCAAAAACAAGTGACAGATCTAAGACATTGAAACTGCTGTTTCCCAGTGCAGTTTAGTTATATGTGTTTCAAGAAAATTTACTAAAAGAGAAATATGAATTAACACTCATAATTTCTTTGATCCTCTTGGAGTCAGATACTCTGAGATTTTAGTACCTAAACTACTGTTCCAACAAACATGGAGGATGAAACTCAGCTAGGAATAAGAAGTTGCTGAAGAAACTAAATCTAGTTCCTAGAAATGGTTAAAGGATATTTCCCACTTAAAAAGTAAATATTCCTAGATGGTTAAATTGGGATAATGGAAACAAAAGCTGTTTTTTGCATTTTTTCTGTGATGCAAGTAACAGGGTTCGTACCCATTTCTGCACACGGAAATTAAGTACACTTAAGGACTTTTAAGGACCATTAATGAAAAAAATTAAGGACCTATGAGCAAATAGGAACTGAATAAATTCAATTAAAAATATTATCTATGCCTGAACTTCACATTTGTAATACCATCCTAAAACGGAAATAGATCCATAAGTAGGATTAATTATTATTAAACATGAATTAATTAACAAAATTATTAATAAGTTTGAGAATAAATTCAAATTTTGTTTCGCTAACAGTTAGCTTTATGTTGAATTTTTTTAAAATGTTTCATTTAATTTTTTTTAATGTTTCATTTGCTCAGTCTAGAGGTTTAGTAAATAGCAAGTAGATTTTATGTCAAGCGGCAAATGAGAAGTAAGATCATAATCAGCATGATTCATAACAAAAGATCGCTCTGTCACCGCTGCTGCTTGCCTAGAGAGAGACCTGCTGATTAAAACAAACCTAAAAGGCCTGATGCAGGCACGGTTGGCCAAGATTTAAAAGTTAGTTGGGCTCTGTCTGTTTCAGTTAGTATCTTAGCTTCGTGTAGGTCCAATAAGCCACTAAAGCACCACAGGTGATAAGTTGTTTTGTATTGTTTTAGGTCTCACTAGACATAAAGAATATGTTTTACATGAATTTCTACATTTTTGTGTTTTATCTTGTGACCTGGGTAAGGATTAATGAAAGGCAATAACTAGCTTTAATATTATAATTTTTAAGGGTAAGCAGTTAGTTATATATAATTAAATTAGGTAGTTAAATAACCTAAGTCATTATGGATTTACACGGTTAATATGAAATTTTATTCATTTTTAACAATATTTGTTAAAAAAAACCTATTAAAATCACAATCTAATAAAATTTCACAGTTTAAAATACGTGTAATTTATGACATTGATTCTTAAACGATATTAGGATAATTACACATTAAAAGCTACAAAACATTTATGTTACAAAACATTGCTGTTACAAAACATTTATGTTTTGTAACAGCAAAACTCAACAAAGTATTTATGCGTCTTTTTAATTTGAAGCCTTCCCAAATATTTTCGCTAATTTAAATCGATTTTCTTCTCTTTAAGCATCTTTTTTAACAATCAGAAAATTGTCTCAATATGCAAACCAGTGTTCTCACTAGTTTCTGCGTGCTTTATGCCTAACTTGTCAAACTCTCTACAATACAGCTATAAGGGTTTATAGATCTGGTAAAAGTTAAATAGTCTAAAACCTCCCAACAGACGTGAAGCAAATTATCACTATGTCTGAAAGTAACTACAATGTCAGACAAAGGTTTAAATAAGCCTTTTCATTTAGAAAGAACTTAGAACATAAAGGCATGTTCTGATGCTAACAAAATCAATTACAGCTCATGGTGATGTAATTAAACAAGAACAGTCCAATTCAAACTAAAAATGTGGACTAGTGGTCAAAGACTATACAATTTACTTTTAATTTAAGCTCTCTCAGTAACTCTATCATATGCGGAAATAGAAAACTGAGTCATTTACATAATAATAACTGTACATATCTTTGAAGAATAATTTTTTTATGTATTCAGTTTCTTTCTTCAACACATTTCCTTTTCTTTAGCAATATCAAAATTCAGAAGATATATGAAATATGTATGGTAAGGGCTGGTTATAAAGCTAATGTGGCAGAAATTTTAGAATTTAGTGACAAACTGAGCAACAAAATCTAGAAATATCATAACTTTTAGAATTTATAGCAGGCAATGGAAGCAGAATTTAGAAAGACACTATGCAGCAGAATTCAGGATTCAAAGAGATTGCCTAGTGCTTAAATTGTCAGTTTTCAATTTCCTTATTAATAAAAAATGCATTTCTATAACACCTGTCCATGTGATAAGATTAGAAGCATTTTTGATATTTTCCATGCTTGTGTTGAGTGAAAAGTAGAGAAAATAAAGGGCAGAAAAATATGCTAAGAAAAAGATTCTAGTATCAGAAGTAAAACATTCAAATATTATGTTTTCATTGTTCTTCAAGGCGTTCTCGAAAAAGTAAGAAATTCATCACAAACTTTCTCTAAAATACATCCATTATGTGTTAATACCATGGAGACATTTTTAATTTTGTCACATATTACTGGAATCTTCTAGAATCGTGGGTCTATAAATCTTGCCTTCAAATCCTTCTAA
>KK120579.1:271247-293550 GCA_000611955.2 Stegodyphus mimosarum | reverse complement strand
AAAAAAAAAAAAAAAAGAAGAAAGAAAGAAAGAAAGAAAAAGTGTAAAATTAATTTTATAGAGAAAACTGATGCATATTCTGAGAATTTTGAATATTCTGAGACAATTACATGGGAAAAACTATGAAAAAAGTTAAAAAGGAGACATTTTTAGTTAATTAGAGAGCTAATTTCGCTTTTCCTAAGAACTGTTCCGTAAATTATGTTTTATAGCATTATACCTTGTTTATTTCTCAGATTCAAAATATTGTGTAATAGTTGTTGAAATGGAACTTTATAATATGACAGCGAAAAATAAAAATATTTTATTTTCATGTTATTTTTTAAATATAATTTCAATAGATTAGCATTATTTTAATGAAATTTATCAATGTTACAATGTATTAAAAAAATCGTTGAAAAATTCCGAGATCTCGGAATTAAAATTTTTTTATAAAAACTGATCTTAAAATTGCCAAAATGTTGATAAGTCACCAAATTTAGACCGTTAAATAAAAAAATTCAAATCACCAGAAGCGAAAAGTTGTTTAAGAGCTTTTCATTAGAATTTCGAAGTGCGTTTCACTTCTTGCTTAGAAACTCAAGTATCCCACTATTTAGAAATAGGAACAAATTATAACACATGAAACCATTAAAAAGATAACCATAGTGAATCGCCAAAAATATTCCTCCAAAATGATAATTCACACTCAAAATGGCGGTCGTAAAAACAGACAGAAATTTCAGATCATTAAAATTAAGGACCTTCTGCCGATTTTGGCCTAAATTAAGGACTTTTAAGGACCAAAAATCAATTCCAAAAAAACCTAAGGACTTTTAAGGACTCTTAAGGACCGTACGAACCCTGAAGTAAATTAACTCATGCTGTAGTAATATTTATATGGATCGAGACCCAAAATAATGCAAAAGTACGATTCTTGTACTTCTGACAACATATTACGGAAGCTTCTAAGCAGCACCTGAAGATCTCTAATTACCTAGCTGACAAGAGTGTTTCTGAGGAGTTCCTGGTTGCTAGATCAGGGAGAATTAGCAAACACCCTATGAAACTGTGCATATCAAGAACTTTCTACTGCTGCGAATTTCTTATGATGTTAGAAGTTAACTGAGGGAAGATGTCAGAAATGATTTTAACCATCAAGTAAGAAATAAAATGATTTTAACCATCACAACCAGTTCATCTAGCAATGATTGCTAAGGGATTTTTTTCTTCTTTGTTATGGCATCACCTTTGTTGTTAGTTTTTTTTTATATATATGTGTGAAGAAAGGTGTTTTGAGATAGCTATCAATAAAATATGTGGCTACTAAGAGGAAATAAACATGTGGGTGTCTGCTTGAGTAATATTTTTTTCTTGCTTAAAGTTTTGTGAATGGGGAACACATTAGTTTGAGAGCTACAGTAGTTATATTGTGAACAGTCGAAGTTCTAGCCCGAATAAATAAAAACTAACTTCGCCTGACAGGAGGAGAAGATAATGGCTTTTGAATTGAATGCTTTGGTGGAAAAAAATACAGAAAAAAGATTATGGAATATATTTTAGTACTTTAACTCATTATTCGGGAGTTTTGAATCTGTGGTAATCTGATTAATGTCGTTTAAATGATTTTTCTTTTACACTAACAATGCAAATAATAATGTGCCTATATAAAACTAAGGAAAGTCAAGTTATATCTGATTATTTCTGAGTTATAAATTACTTACTAAAGAAGATATTAGTTTTTTTCTAACAGATGTTCAGAATGTTATCCAGCATTTAGAAAATCATCAAAAAGTTTAAGTCTTGAAATTTATTGAACCCTTATATTAATAACATTTAACACAGGTTTATCTGTTAAATGAGAAGATGATTCAACACGTGGCCTTCCATAATCTCTACGACTGAAGCTTACTTTAAACTAAGTAAGCAAAAATATGAATGCATAGAGTTTACAGACATTCTTTTAGGGTTACACTTACATATTTCACCGTGAATGGTTTTATTTAATAATATATGCCCATGGTTTTACGTTTTGGACATAATTTTTATTGTGATAGGCCTTCATCCTCACATACTTAAAACTAAATTTGCTCACCACCACTTAACACATACCTATTACTAATAATGGATTATCAGATATCTTCATAACATAAGCATAAGGTAGCTTCACTTAGAAAGATCTCCATCATGCGAGCATTTCCTCATACAAGATTCATTAATATAACATAACACTCATACAAGACACATAAAAGTTCAAGTTTTTATACTCGTGGTATTTTGAGCACATTTGCATATTGCAAAGTAAAGCTTAATGTTGCCAGTGGCTGCAAAGAAGATTTTCGCCATAATATTCCCCCTATTCCATGTGCCAGAAGCACAAGAAGTAAGAGATACCTCATGTTAAACCTGACTGTTCTGCCAGAATGAGCAGTAAACACTGGAGGTATTTGGTTGGCTAGCACAGACATTTTCAGCTGTGGTACTCGATGGATTTACTGTATCAGTCCGCTCAGGAATGGAAACTGATGCTGCAGTATCTGAACCAAAAAATGCCAGTTTCAGGCAATCACAGATTCCTTTCCTTTAATGAAAAATGTAAAATTTTTATATTTATTTATTATAATTATTTAAAACTTTCTTTTAACCTTTTTATAACTTTAGATGGGCTATCAGGCAGGTGACTCAGTGATGGTTTCAGAGCATTCTGCCTCACAAACATGTGAGTGCATAATTCTAAAACTGGATGCATGAAATACCAGTTGTTAACATGAGCTAATGTGTGTACTGGAGACATGTCAGTCACTGCCTCACTCAATTTCTATAGAAATGAATTCAGGTCAGTAGAATTAGAAACTTTAGTGGGTTGGAAAAGCTTTACGGGAAGGCAAATAGTAGTTTTGGTACACCATCTCCGAGCTGATTCCACCCAGATCTTCTATCGAAGACCGAGAAGCACAGTTGAAAGACTCACCGTCCACTGGACATTACTATGACACATCAATGCTTGTTTTAGCGAGCAGCAGAATGTCTCAAGTAATCCATTTGCTGCAGGACGGTATAGGGTAGTCCGAGTTCGATAAACAACAAGAAGTTTATTAAGAGTAGTGAACATGCATGGCTCAAATTGGAAGCCCTGATCGGTACTTATGGTGATGGAAACTCCAAATCTAGCAATTGAATGAGTGAAAAATGTTCAAGCGACAGTTTCAGCCAAAATATCTTTCATTGGTATTGCTTCTGGAAATTGCGAAAATCGATTGATGAGAGTTAAAAGCAGGAGTATCCCCCCGAGGGTGCAGTGGCCCAACTATGGACAAATGCATATGCTCAAAATGTTGACTAGGTGCAGCAAAGGACTGTGAGTATGACGCATAACTTTGGACTTCCTGCAGCAATACAACACAAGTCCAGGCAATGCTAGCCTTTGACACAGAAGGTTAAGCAAAATGAGAAAAAAAAACAGTCTTTTGTTTGCTCATACACCTAACTTAGAAAAGTCCATGGAGTGAATCACATACTGCTCTCCAGAGTTGGCTGGGAACAAAGAGATGTATCTTGTCACCACCTTACGTCACAATATATACAGCTCAGGAAAGAATTCCCTCTTTGTAGTTTAAATGAGCTACTTTCAGTGGACAACAAATGAATCAGCTCAGGATCATTATGTTGACATTCAGCAATTTATGAAAAACTTGTTACATCCAGGTTATTAATAGCAGCAATTCTTGACAATGTACATGCCACAATAGTTTCTGGCCCAGGAACATACTACATATGTCTGTACTGAATAGGGCAATATAATTCATATGCCTAATCTGTCTGGTGATGTAGAATTTGATTTTTTTCTAAAAAATATCAGAAGGCGATGAGCTGTACATATTGTAAAAACTTGTCCTACAAGCTTATGTTGAAAATCTTAAGGCCTTTAGATAGTGAGTAATTCTCTATCGTATGTACTGTACTTAGTTTCAGCTGGGGCCAGTTTTCAGAACAAAAGTAGCTAGGCGGTTGAAGGCCATTATCGTGTCGCAGAGCAAAATGGCTACAACAACCACATATGAGGCATCAATGATAACTGCTGACGTGGGGCATGGTAACCAAGTGTGACAGAATTTTCATCAGTTTTACCTTTTCAAAGGCTTCAGTTGTTTCCGCTGTCTAAGGAATGGGACATTTATCATTCTTCTTGGAGTCTTTTAAAAGAGAATGAAGTGGAAATTGGGTAGTAGCCAAAAATCATCGATAAAAATTAAGCAGTGCCAAAAACCTCTTTAATTCAGACATTACTGCAGGTTTAGTAAAGTTAGAAATTATTGCAGTTAGGAAGACGTCGAACATCTGAAGGGGTAATTAAATAGCCACAGAATGATACTGATGCCTTTCCCAGAATACCTGTAGAAGGATTCAATTTTAACCCATATTTTTTCAATCGATCAAAAATCAAATGCAGATGGCTCTTGTGCTCATCTTCATTTGCTAAAGCCACAAGCAAATCAGTAAAGAAAGGAACACAAAAATATCAGCCATAAAGTACTTGATAAATAAATCTTTGGAATGCCTGGCCTGCATTTTGCAAACCAAATGGAGTATTAAGGGATTCAAATATTCCAAATGGGGTAGTCACGGCTGTTTTAGGCATGTCTTTGGGTTAAAAGGAATTTGATGGTACGTTCCAGCCAATCAAGCATTGAAAAATATTAAAAAAAAAAGTGCACAATCCTGAATATGAGGTATGGGATACTGGTTAGGAATAGTCACAACAATCATAGTAGCAATAGTTACCCCAAGGGTGCGAGTCACCACTAGCCTTACTGACCATGTGAAGAAGGCTGGTCCAAGCACTTTTGGTCAGCCGAATGATTCTCTATGACATGAGGTACTCAAACTCCTGTTGTGCCGTTTTGAGTAAATTCAGTGACAAATAACAAGGTTTAAGAAACACTGGATACTCTGCTTCACCTGCAAATAGGTACTTATAAATTTGAGAAAATTGATAGCTCTATATCTGGGCTCTGAGATTAACATTACTAATAACATTACATCTGAAGTACAGAGAAGAATTAAAGCTGCCAACAGATGCTTTTGCGGTTAAAGGAATATTTAAAATTAAACTTAATTAAAAGGAAAAGTTATTAATTTATAAATGTCTAATCAGACTTATACTTGCATATTCTTCAGAAACCTGGACAATGACACAAAAAGATGAAAATGCCCTTGTTGTCTTTGAGTGGCAGATACTAAGGACTATTTTTGGAGGAATACAAGTTGATGGTGTTTGGCCCAGATACTCAAATTTATAACTTTACCGTACCTATAAAGAAACCAACATCGTGAAATACATAAATATCCAAAGGATTAAATGGGCTCACCACATTATTAGAATGAACAGGGAACAGACAATGCAGAAAATATTCCTGGCCGAGCCAACTGGAACAAGAACTAGGGGCCGACCCAACCTTAGATGGGTTGATTGCTTGGAAGGGGACCTTGTCACTTTCAGAATGATTAACTGGAAGACCATGGCCAAGAAAACAGAGGGCTGGAAGAAAATTTTTGAGAATGCCAGGGCCCATCCCGAGCTGTCATGTCATTGAGGAAAGAAGTAAACACTGGGTACCTTTAGTCTCAAACGAATGAAACACTGTTGAAGTTTGAATATTGTTGGTTACATAAGAAGGATTAGGAACTTCAGGATACTCAACTAATAATTTATCAAATTTGGAGTCACCAAGGAGTACAGATATGACTAAATCAAACGAACTTTAAACAATTTGCAATGCAACTACAAACCAGTCCCAGAATCGATAAGGCAATTATTAACAATGTCAAAAAGTAATCTGTATTTTTTGAGAAAATCAGCTGACTTACATCTGCAATGACAAATAACTAAGTAAAGCTGCAACGTAAATTTACATCCAAAGTAAGACATTTAATGACAAACATGAGAATTTTAGTTCCATTTGCGGTTAACAAAACCAAATCTCGAAAAAAACCTTAGAACAATGAGCATACTTTTTTGCCAACACCAACACATCCACCTCAGTATCAATTCAATATTTTAATTTTGACAGGAGGTCACCAACAGTATATTAAGTCATCCAGCGATTGTCACCTTGACCAGCAAGCAATTTCACATTTTATGAAGAAACACTGAGACTGACACTTCCTTGCATGCTAGGCAAAATTTGCATGATAGAAACAAAAATTGTAAGTTCGCTCTTTATAGTGATTAGCACGTTCCCGTTACCTGCTGTGCCGATACATGCTGAAAATTGTGTTTAGGACTATGAGAATCCTGTCCCAAGGCAGCGGTTAACTCATCAGCCTATTTTGTCAGTTGCACTACCTGAAGTTCCAAATGAGTTGTAGAAGGTACACTTGGCTCAGGGGTCACAATAGTTGCATTCACATAAGAGTGAATGCGAGCTCAGCACTCTTATCAGCGACTGTACTCAATTTACTCAAATCATTTTTATTCAGAGCAGAAAATAGATTGTGCATTATTGGAGAGTCCTGCAAGCCAAAAAGATCTAGCAAAAAACTTGCCTATAAGTCAAAAACTGGGAAGGGCATGGTCGCCAAGCACAAGACTTTGCAACAGAGTACTAATTTTTTATGCTTTGCTTTCAGAATGTATTGCAATCAATCTTCGTTTTAGGATATCATATTTTCCAGCAGCAGAAGGTTTTAAAATGATATTGCTAACAGAATTAATTATATCAGAATCCACAGCAGTAACAACATGGTTAAATTTTCTTAAATCTGAACTAACTTTGAAAAGGGAAAACTAAGTTTCCAATGTAACAAATCATAATGCAGGGCTTGTTTTTCAAAAAGGTGGTAATTTTATCGAAACATGCAATACTTGCATAGCTGCTATCAGCTGGAAAAACATCAGTAGAAGTTTCATTACACATGACTATTAAATTCAGAAAAGACATATGATTCTAACTACAAACATACAAAAAATACCAATACTAAAGCACGGTACAAAAGGACAGAAGCATTCAAAAACCAACAATCTAAAAGGGTAATCCACCGACACAAAAGTTTATGGAAATATTAACCAAAATATTCTTAAGAATCATTTGTACTAATGCACTAACACAATGAAATTATACTATCCATCCAGGCTTCTCAAAAACCTTCTCCAGCAGCATATTTCATTCAGGTAAGTTCTGGATCACACGATTTTATAACTGGAGATGCATCTCACGTACAAAATCATGGGCAAAATCATAACAAGTCTTTAAGGCAGCTGCAATGCATGGTACGCCAGTATAGTTCATACTTTAGGTTACCAAAATATGGTGTTGGTTTATTGCCATTGGACTCCATCAGAAGGTCAGTAGAAAGGCAGGTAAAAATATATTTACGAGTGCCCCTTGGTGAAAATTGGTGATTTTTGGCGGTACATAGACACCAAGTTTGTGCAATTCTTTGACTTGTTATTTTGGCTTTCCGCCAAAAAATCACCAATTTTCACCAAGGGGCACTTGTAAATATATTTTTACAGTAATAAGCCCTTACAAATCTTTTCCTATCAATCAAATTCATCACAATCATGCACCTAATTATGTCATAATAGGGTTTCCATAACATTCAACTATTTAGGTTACCATAAATGAAACAACAACTTAGCGATAATCCAAGGGGCATCCTTAAATATAGGCTAACCGAAAGGCACAAACTTGAGCTAACAGTTAAAACCAAATTTGGCCCAAATGCGCTTTAGCCCACTGCTTGGCGGCGATTGTTTTTGAATGAGCAATAAACGCGCCAACATGGGTAACTCCGTATATCCGCGAACATGGCTGGCTGGGTATTTTGAAGCTACGGAAACATGTAGTTTTCGCGCATGCGTATTTCCTATTTTATAAAGAACGGTTTTATTGGTAATGTGAGATGACGTAGCGGTTTATTCGAAATTCTTACGTGTTAATTTAAGTAGTTATTTCAGTTGTCGTTGTATTCTTTGAATGCGGTGTTTTTGTGTTGAGTGTTTGCTATTTTCGTACCTTATATTTCGCTAAATACCGAGTCGGTATGGATTTAGCTGTGATGCTGAGAGAGGTGAGTGAATGTACATGTACATTTATTACTTTATTGGAAGTGCAAGTTGCTTAATTTTTATATTTTGTTGCCTTTTATTGAAATAATTTGGCTCAGCTGAAGAACAGAACGCTGGTATCGTTTGCAATTTATTTTATTTTGTTGATTTGTGCACATTGCCTACATTGTGCAATTCGCTGATGTTTTTTTTAAGTTAAAACGGAACGCTGTGCACATGGCATTTTCTTGTAATTTATTTTCGTTATTTTAGCTTATTTTGTTGATTTGTGTACGTTGCCTACATTGTGCAATTCGCTGAAGTTTTTTTTAAGTTTAAAAGGAACGCTGTGCACATGGCATTTTCTTGTAATTTATTTTCGTTATTCTAGCTTATTTTGTTTATTTGTGTACGTTGCCTACATTGTGCAATTCTCAGATTTTTTTTTAAGTTAAAACGGAACGGTGTGTACATGGTATCGTTTGTAATTTTAATGCCCTTTTAAAAAAAATTCCTTCTTTCTGGGATGCCATTTTGGTTACGTTTTCGCGGAGCGTGTCGGGAAGGTTATGTAACGGCATAAAATGTGTAAGTATTACAACATAAAATGTAAATAATTAATTTAAAGGTAACTGACAAATATTTTAATGATCGTAATGTTCGTTTTGCATATTATTTTATTATATTTTTGTGGCAACAGTTTCCATACTAATTTATGATTTAGAATTCTATGTTTTGTTTACAATAGGTTTTCGCGGAGCGTGTCGGGAAGGTTGCAATTAATTGCAAAGACGTTTCACAGAAACGCGCCGAATTGGCGATTTTCAAAACATCGCCAAGCAGTGGGCTAAAGCGCATTTTCACCCCAAATTTATTTAACATTTAAAATGGAAGTAAGCATATCTTTTAGGAGGTTAACATTAACACAAATGAGCCAATGCCATACTCAGCAACGACAGCCAATAAAAGTGAGAAGTAAGTTAAGCTCTAGTGTAGAATTGGGTGCCCCTTCTACTGGCGACAAATTTTGTTCAATTTTGGCGATGAAACCCCATTTCTGGTTACCATTATAGTTTAACTTGGTTTTAGCTTCGTGATTTTTTTTTAAGTGAAAATAGATCAATGTGAACATGGGCAGTGCGCAATGACTAGTTTGTGCAATTCTCCCGATTTTTTTAAAGTGAAAACAGATCGATGTGTGCATGGACACTGAGTTAGTGCAATTCTTTGACTTCTTATTTCGGTTTTATGTAGTGACTATCTTGAAATTGTGCCTTCCTGGCACCAATCTTGGCATCAAAAAAGAACTGCCAAAAAAAAAAACAAGGGAACCCAATTGTAAACTTTTACTGTAAGTTCGGAGAAAAAGTTCAAGTTTTTATACTTGCACTATGGTAAGCACATTTGCATACTGTGCAGTAAAGATAAACACTGCCTTTTACTGCAACAAAAATTTCAGCCATATGTTCTCTATTTAGTTGACAGGATGCAAAAGGAAATCATTCATATTATTTCTGAAAGGCATGCAGCAAAAAATGAAGGGGAAAATAATGTTTACTCTTAATTTTAAAAAGGTGAAATGTTTTAATTCTTGACACTGTTTCAGATCTGAACTGCAGAGAAGAAGAAAGAGATTATTATCACACTATTATTTATTCTTGCATATCATAATACAATGTCACAAAAATTTAGGAATTTTTTTTTTTAGTTTTTGGTTTCCAGACGATACTACTTGTTAAGAATTTATTACAAATCATTTACAATTACAGAAAACAGTAGAACTTCAGAAATCCGCAATGCTTGGGACCATAGGTTGTGTGGATTTTAGGATTTTGCGGATTTCAGGACAGAAAAGATAAATCATAATATTCAGATTAAAAGTGCAGAATAAATAAGACATATTAGATACATTATTACATTACTTCATCATATGCATTAAATTATATACACATATATCATTCATTTATATTAGTGATTACAGGGAATATTTTAAAGCATTAAGGACATACCTACACAATAAAGACATATAAAAATAAGGGATATTAATGAAGCATAATATATATATATATTTTTTACATGTTTCAAACATTTTTCTGATAGAAGTTTGTTTTAAAACTTTAGGGTGCTCTTTTTTTTTTTTTTTTTTTTTTTTTTTTTGTAAATTCTACAGAGTCATAATCTCTTGCTCTGTGATACAGCTCTGTTGTTCCAAATATTTTAAGTATTTTTCACCATGTTCCAAACCCTCATTCATCATTTTCTCACTCCTATCAAATTCACTGTGTCGATGTCAGAATCATTTTCTTGCAGTGGCAAGTTCAAAACAGAGCCAATGATTTCATTATCGGTCACCTGATATGCTAGTGTTGGCTCAACTGAACACATCAGCCATATTAAAAACCTCTTCTGGGCAACTTTTTCTGCCACTAACGCAGAAGCGTTATTATTCGGTTATTATGATGTCATTATTGGATAAATATTTTTCCTTCGGTATTTCATTCTCCATGTTGCGGTTTCTGGAACCTATAAATTGAATGTTTATATTTTCAGAGGCAAAGGTTGGCGGATTTTTGGTATTTGATTGTATTACTATTTCAAATTTATGCACACAAGCACATAACAGAAGTGATAATATGCAAGTAAAACATAGCAGAGTGCTTTCTGCTATCAAGATGAGAAAATAGAGCTGAGCTAAAATAAGAGGACTGCTTAGAAATAAGTTCAGAGACGTTCATGAGCATCTTTTAAGAATTACAAAGTATGATACTAAAGATATCAGCTGCAGTTCACACTGACAGTTCAATTATTTTTTTCATTTACATATGTTTATTAATATTTGGTATGAAACTTTTAGTTTCATAATTGTTATAAATGAAATGATGCTGAATTTAACATTTAATGTACAAATTGCAAAAATTCCTTATCTAATTACAAAGCATTTGTAAAGCCTCGGGATCAATTCAAAAATGCTTGATAATAATGTTACTTCCACAAAACAAGCAGAAAACAATCTCATTATGTTTCTCCAGAAATTCTGAACAGAACATAAAATATTTGAAATGGAAACATCAGCTAAGTCTATAAATGATGCTTAAGAAAACGTTAAATTCTAGCTTCTTATAGTTTTAGATGCTAAGTTTATATAGTTGAAAGAACCCAACAGGATACAATATTAACACGTTCCCTGCCATCTATGAGAATATGTATAGTTGACAAACTGGGTTTACTTGCCAGCTACAAGATAACTCATTATTGATCACTTATTTAAATGACCTATTGTGAGCATTTTCCATAGTAAATGCAGGCAGTGTTTAATAATAATACACTTAAGTAATACAATATTAAGTAATACACTTGGCATACTGAAATGGATTATTTATTCTGAAAACTATAACTTTTTTTTTTGGTTTATTCACTCTGGAAATCTTAAGCGGACTGCAGAAATTCTTGTTTAGTGACTCATGTAAGACTAATGGAATATAATACATTGTATGAAAGGGGTTTTACTTGGATGCACAGAAAGGATGAGTATTGTTTATCTAGCTCCAAGTTATCTCATAGTTGTCACAGGAAGCAAAAATTTTATTTTATACAAAGATATATAGATTTATAGAAATAGAATACATAGACAGATTTTATATATCCTCTCCCTGAAAGAACTTTCATAATTTTCCTTTTATGCAGGTTATGCATGTACATGTGAAGATATTTTCTCATATTTAATCTTTGAAAGCATATCAAGCATTTTGCAGCACCCAGGATATATGCACACATACACACAAAGTACTCAGTGAAAGAACAACCAACATGCCACTTTAATTAAATTTGAGATTTTATTTAATTTTGTTTATTTGTTTGTTTTTCTATTAGCAGAAAGAATACTAATCAAATAATTCTTTAAAAATTAATAAAGACTGTATGGAATAATGATACACACGCAACAGTTTATTTCTCACACTGCATTAAGATAATATCTTTAAAGGAATTACCTCGAAATCTAAAAAAATGACTTGACACTTTCAACTGAATAGCTCAATACTGCACTGCAATCTTGTTCGGCGATTGAAATTACACTTAAAAATCCAAAAACATACGCAACAATGTCACTAATCTGAAGAATAAAACATGAACTTCAAAGATGCAGTAGCTGTTTGCAAGTAACACCAAACGAACCCAATGTTGCAGCGCCAACGGGCGCTTTGCGGAAGTGCCTCCAAATTTCTTTTTTATAGTTTTTCCATTTAGTAGAAAAATTAAATCAACGAGAAATCTGATCTCAAACACAGTTAAAACTAAAATGATAAAAGAATTTAGGGAGTAGAAAATACTAAAATACTAACCTGGAATAGTAATGGCAACTTCTTCTCTGTAGAGAATTCCAGGATGATGCCTCGGATAAAAGACGTCCTCATTGTTAACAAGTAGTCGTTTTTTGCTTACGGAATCCTGGCAGATCCAAGGATGTCCCTCGTAGGTATTAATATTGCACCGTTGTTGCGGATTTAAAGATCCATAGCTTTGTTCTTGTCCAAAGTAATCCATCCATATGACGCTCACACATCGTCCAGTTTTATTGACAAAGCGTAAAAAGCAAGATCGTCGAGAAGGGCCCGATCGAATAGATGACATTACTCGTGCCATTTTAAATATCAAATAAATATGAATGTTTACTGCAAAATAGTACTTAACGCTCCGGATTTTTTTTTTTTTCGGTTGTTTCCGTCTTATGTAATTCAACTACACAACTGAAACACAAACCGATATCACTTCACATTGGAGTTGCCAGTCGGTTGAAAATAAAAAGTAATGAAAAAAGTATTTGTAAAATAACTTTTTGTTCACTTAAAACACAATAAGTATTTTATGAAAAAAGGGAAAAAAATAATTTATCATATAATTTAATGATAACAAGAGCTTAAATATAAAACCACAACTTTCATATAAAGATGGTCTAGTTCTCCTTGTGGAACTTCTTTGATGCGCTTGGGACGCCGTACCCCAAATCGAACATACACTCATGTCCATAAATTAAGGATAATGCAAAATCAGGCAAAGGAAGAGTTAGAAGCAAAACAAATTTGACTTATTTGTAAAGCTTATTTATTAAACAAAAGGCAAAGAGCAAAAAAAGATGCTATATGTTTGATATTATTAAAAAAATTAGCGATTTTTTCTCTCTGGGGCAAATTTCAAAAAACACCTATTTACAAAAAGCCAATATTACATGGTTGGTATGATTGTTAATACACTGTATGTCTCCAAGACGATGCAATACAGTCCGTACAACGCCTAAGCATGCGCACTATCAAATTATCAATCTCATCTTGGGGGATATTACACCACTTAAAAGGCAATGCCCTCCAAAGTTCCGGTAGACATGTAGGAGGAGGTTCACCGGCTGCAACTCGTCGGCCAAGCATGTCCCACACGTGCTCTACTGGATTCAAGTCCGGTGAGAATGCTGGCCAGTTCATACGGGTGATATCCTCCGACTGAAGGCACTCGCTTACCATGTTTGCACGGTGAGGACGGGCGTTGTCATCCATAAACACAAATTGTGCGCCCACGGCGCCTCGAAACAAACGTACATGTTGTTCCAGAATGACGTCCCGATAGATCTGGCTTGTCATGGTTCCAATTTGAACATGCAGGTCAGTTCTGGAATCCAGAATAATTCCACCCCAAACGAGCACTCCTGCACCACCGTAACGGTGTCGTTCAATGATGTTTTCTTGGTAGTAATGGCTACCTGGAGCTCTCCATATGAAAGTCCGGCGAGAATCAGACTGCAAACTAAACCGGGACTCGTCGGAAAACATCACACAAGCCCACTATGGCAGTGTCCACAATGCATACTCTCTACTCCAGGCTAACCGCATCTGGCAGGTCTATGAGCATATAGACCAATCTGCCCTGAGCGTCTGTACACAGTCTGCCTTGAAACTGTCGTACCAGTGGCTGAAGAGAGCTGACGAGACAGGTCTGAGGCTGTGCTCCGCCTGTTTCTTTTGGGAGTAACTGCCAAATACAGGCCCTCATTCGGCGTTGTAACTCTGGGGCGACCTGTGCTGTAACGTCTACTCACATTACCATCATCTTGGAATCGTTGCCAAAGCCTGGAGATGACACTCTGGGCAATTCCAAGTTTGTCTGATACTTCCAGTTGGGTACGCCCACATTTCAAACGGCCGATAATTCTACCACGTAAAAAATCATCCAAATGTGTCCTTTGTGTCATAACTCTTCGGTTATTGCACTGAAATGCTTATAAAGCGCCTGCGAACAATTTTACTTCTGTGCCTGTATTCCTTATATATCACTCTCTTACACTCTCGTCATTGTGACTTACCATCGGTGTCATCTGGTTACTTCCTGAGATGTGAATATGATTCTTGAAATTGTGTGTAGTGATTTTACAGGTGATGTATTTATTTTAGATTTCGATTTCCGCGTGACTCCGAATTATCCTTAATTTTTGGAAATGAGTGTAGTTGAAAGTTTCGAAATATTTTAGGAAGTAACTTTTTTGAGATATAGTAATTTTTTTTAAATTTCAGTTTTGAAGGGATTCACGCACAATAAATTCAAGCCTCAATGCTGTCTAACTGAATCTATGTTATCAACGTAATTTTGAATCAATTGACCAAGCTTTCGATGTAAACAACAACAAACAATGCTGCTACCGGAACTGTGAATTCTGCTTTGGGTATAATGTTTCTCTACGGAGTTTTGTAGTTTTTTAAGCTTTGGCAAACTTAGGCCAATCAGTAACAATGGCAGTTTTTTTACTGGCGTGATATAATAGCTGACGTCTAGTAGAACTCTGACCGGATTATGGTGATAGGAGAGCTCATCCAGCACAGAAACATCCAGCAAATCACTGGTATTTCTGAGCAAGAAAAAATCTATAATTCCTGAAGAGCCCAGTACCATATCGTGCTGGAGTTTTTGGAGTTGCTATACGTAATGCAGCTGACTTAGCTAAATCGTAAATTACGCGCGCGTTGCTGTTTGAGTTGTAGCAGTTCTACGCACGATGTGTAGCGTTAAGGTCACCACGTATTATAATACGGCTTCCAAGTGTGTGTAATGTATTCAAATCGGATCGTATATTTGTGGGGTTCCGATTTGAGGGAATATAGGTGGAAATAAAGGTGTATGTCAAGGAAGTGTTTGTTGTGAGTGTAACTGCTGTGGCCTCAACGGCTAAAAGCTGTGGAATTGTAATGAGGAATGCGGCCATTCATAAGGACAGCTGTCGCACCCGTATGATTTCTGCTGTTTGTAGTAGACCTGAAGGACCTATGAACATTATAATTGCCTTCATAAGTAGGATGATTAGGGCTCATCTTATGCTCCTGTATGAGTATGATATCGGGGAAGTACTCCTTTATAAAGTCTCGAAGTTCAAAATCTTTCGGGACAATCCATTAATATTTCATCTAATGGTACTCAAATTATTGCACAAATTAGTCATGATTATTATTTACATTGGAACTCAAAATACTCTCAAAAATTGAGAAAAGCACAAACGGTTTATCAATTGTATTTTCTATCTCCTGTCAGTCAGGCAGACGAGAAGAAATTTTTCTAATTATTTGTAACAATGAAGTACTATTAAACATGCATTTAAATCCACAGAACAATTTTCGAACATCTTTAAATATTTCTAATAATGGCCCAAACATAGACTCATTGTGCTCAGAGCTATTTTTAAAACTACTACCATTTTTAACAATTTGATTATTTTTTATCAGAACATTTTAAGTTGTTTAGTTTTAGATTTTTGAGATAACTAGCAGATGAAGGCAAGAACTCTGTACACCTTTATGGTAAGTTCCTCAAGAAAACAAATATCGATTGTTAGTAATGTTTCTTGTTAAGAACTTACCGTCAAATCAACTATTAATTTTACGAAGCAAATAACTGATCATATGAAGTCTTGCGGCTATCGAATTAGAACTATAATTTCAGACAATCATAGAATTAAAAGAAATATTTTTGAAATGCTTTGTGATCGTATATTAAAATCTGTACAAAACAGCTTGTTCAATCAGAAATATTCCAATAAGCATTTTTTCTACCATCATTTGAAAACCAAAATATTACTTACAATTCCAGTGTCCTACATCAAAAAAAGCATTTAACAGAAAAGAATGATAACGTTAAAATGTCTCCCGCTTTATCAAGAAAAGTTTTTTTCCTTCCTCTACAACGTAATTACTGATAATAAACTTTTTGATGAAAAAACTTTAGTTGCTCTACAAAGTGAATTGCAAAACAATAGAACTGGATATGAGATACTTTGATGGTGCATTTGCCTGCAGTAGGTAATAGTGTTCGCTACTCTTGTCCATTAGGGCCTGAACTGTGATGAGACCGTATAGAAAATTCTCCATAAAAGATAACGTATAGTCGGTCACAAAAGTATTCGAATACCGGTACCCCATCAGAAAATTAAAAAATGGCGTTTTATCTAAAATCCAACCTTGCCATCCCATCATAATTCTTCTCATTTTTTCTTAATCACTTTGCCCCGATCTTGGAAAACCGAAACGAACTTTCTACACAATCTTTCTTTGAACACCCCAATCTTGGACTCCGTATGATCTCTGAATAGGAAAGCCATCTTGGAAACCACACGATCTCTCTTTTTAAATCCCAATCTTGGAAAGTGGACCCTCTACACAATCTCTCTTTGAACCATTTTGAAAAAAAAGGATGCACTTTAATCTTGGAAAATGGAAAAGAACTCTGTATACAATCTCTCTTTGACCCCCCCCCCCAATCTGGGACTCTACACGATCTTTTTGAATTGGGAAACCACTTTGGAAAACCGGAAGGGCTCTCTTTGAATCTAGGAAAAAAAACTAAAATGAAAATGGCTCTCTTTCAACCCTTTTGGAAAAGTGGAACACCTCTCTTTAAATTGGACACTCTCTACAATAGCTTTCCTTTTCATTCAATATAGAAAGGATAGGAGAAAGTAATACAATTTTTTTAAATGGGAAAGATATGAAAGCCATCTTGAAAATGGTAAGCCTGACGAACCATTCAATGAACCTTGAAAAGATATATTTTTTATGTGAACACTACGAGAATCCAAGATTAGTATGTATAATATTTTTTAAAAGATTTTTATTATTACAATCATACAATTTGTACAAAAATGAATTATTTTAGGATATTTCCGATATAAGTTCTGAAATACAATTCCATAACAATTCAGTTTCATACGAAGTCAAATGATCTAAGCAATCTTTCACCAGTAAATTATCATCTGCCTTAAACGTCTGGTCCGTTAAATTGTTTAAATCCATAAAATCGTCCCATGTGTCCACAGAAGGTTTTCCAGAATTTTCTTCAGGATCCAGGACCATTCAGTTTTCAGGACCAGGCGTTTCTTGGCAAGTAAGGCTTTACTTCAAAGGTAAATTATGAAGATTGAAATGTTCTTGAGGTTCCGAATTCATGAAAGGGTCTTCAGAGGGCATTTTTCGGAACTAAGGCGTTCCTTAATAGGCAATTTATGGTCTGGTAGCTCCTCATCCTGAATCGTGATATCACTTCTATGTCTTTTTTTCCGAGAAGAAACTTTTTAAATTGATTTTCCTTCCATCTCATGCTATCATCTAAATAGGGGATGGGAGGCTGTTCATTATAGAGATCGTCCACTCGAAATTAAGTATACGACGTCGTGGTTTGGAAGAGGAAATCCTTTTTCAATCGCTCCCAAAGAGTCAACGAGCACCGGTCGACGAGAAACAGGCTTTTTTACTTCGTTAAGATGAGATAACGCGTCCTCGGGGCAACTGCATAGCATCCGAAAAGTCTTAAAACATACCGCTTAAATTTCTTCTCGTCGATCGCTTTGAAATATCTCTCCTTGGTCTTTAAAAGTTCGGGAGAAAAGCGAGAGGATAATTCGTAATAGACGAGCGGGGATGCTGTGGTCTGAGAGATAAGAACTTCGTCCTCGGCCGTGGTTCTCAGTCCAAACGAGAAATAACTTTTGGTGAGAAAAATATTCTATCATCGGAAACTCATTCGCAAATCCGTATATATCCGTTCCGTTTGAATGGGACGTCTTAAAACTTGATCTACCCGGTTCTAAGAGAAAATCTTGCAATCTTTAGTTCTTTACAGTCCACTAAGTTCCTATCCATATTCTGAGTAAGCCGGTCTGACGGTTCCGCAATATGCTTAAAGTAAACACTAACTTTGTTAGCCGGTAAATGAGGAATACATTTTGCATAATGAGTTGCCAAAGGGTCTTTTAGATTTTCAATTTCGGAGAGCGTCTTCAAATCACCAGCACAAAAATTAAATTGGGTCGGAAAAACATCTAGCAGGGACATGGCTTCTAATGGGCTCTTTTAATGGAACAGTTTCTCGCTTTTATAGTCGGTTTCACTACCTTTTTGTTTACCAAGAAATTTATGAAGTCACCTTTTAAGTAGGTTGGGGAAAAGAATAAAAAAATTACCTTTCCCAAGAAATCCATGACCTTTTTTTGACACCCCATGAAATCTGATCACCGCCTTTTAAGCAGGTTGAGGAAAAGAAAAAAATGACCTTTCTAAGAAAGCCCTGACCTTTTAAGTAGGTTAAGAAAAAGAATAAAAAATGACTTTTCCAAGAACTCCATGCCCTTTTTTGACACCCCATGAAATCTGATTGCCACCCTTGGAGTAGGTTGGGGAAAAAATAAAAAAAATAAACGTGTCTCTCTCTCCATATATAAACAGCATACAACAGAAAGGAGTCACTTTTGATATCAGCGAAGACCACCACGTGCATTCCTTTCTAATATAAAAATTATAGAATTTCGTTTTATATAGTCCGAGGAGTTGTTTACTTGAAAGCCTCGGATGTTTCGAAATGCGTGGGTTATAATTTAGTCGGTCGCATGATTATGCATCGATTTATGGAAGATGAAGATGTTTTAACGGCTCGTGAAATTTCTACTTTGGATGCACGAATTTTGTTGATGGAAAGAGGCAAATATCAATAAAAGACCACCTTTCTAACCTTCTCGCAAAGAAACTGTATGATGGATCATCTTAAGAAGAAAAGAAGATTGAGATTGAATTTAGCGATTGGTTGCACAAAATCCTGCACGAATCTCTCTTAATCATCAAGACCCATAACGATCAATATTATATTCCCAACAACGGTCACCTTCACTCTTCCACGAATTTTGAAAAAATTGTGAACAAGAAAAGACTGAATGATTAAAGAACTATCCCGTACCCTATAGTGGAGGATGAGAAACCTTTTCAGGATCAGGAAGAAACCATTCCAAATGAACAGAGTCAGGAAGACCCTCATTATGAGTTTCCATTTAAAAAACGACTCCTATGTGGAGCCTGTAATCCTATCACTTTTTCAGAGAAATGTATTCAAACAGATGCCATGATATTTACCTTTTTTCATTGAAGAAGACGTCTAGGCTTCAAAGAATGATGTCTTAGAATGTTTATATGACATTTTGGAAAATGAGTCAATCGGAAATTCATCGGCTGGTAAAACGTTATCTCAGAGAAAATATCTGAAACACAATTTAAAGAAAAACCTTTTTGTTAATTTTAATGATATTTTTAGACATTATTGAAATTAACTCTTGCTTTTTTGTTTTCTGATGTTTCTAAAAATAAATTTCCAAAAATAGATCATCATTCTTGGAAATCTATTTTTAGAAACATAAGAAAACAAAAAGGGAAAAGTTAATTTTATAATGTCTAAAGATATCATAAAAATATATTAATTTATAATGTCTAAAGACATCATAAAATTAACAAAAATTTTTTTCTTTTTAATTCTCTAAGAAAACTTTTCCAGCCACAACATTGAACTTCGCGTTATCTGTATAAACCATCCGACTTTTGTGCCTTGAAATAATAATAATACCGAGCCACGTTTTGCAAAACACAGTGAAGAAAGCCATTTGTATGGTTGGGACAAATGATTCGTTCCATCCTATTGTATTTCATACTCTCTTGAGTGGATCCCGAGATGCAAAAGATTGATCTTTGCAACCATTTTTCTAAAAACCGCCGTTTCGTTTCTCCGCGCACCCAAATAACGTAAAAGGGTTCTGTCAACATGTGTAACACCCATGGGAAATAGCTGTACGGAATTTCTCCTTCGTATTAAGACAAGCCGTGATAATGATCACTTGCCCAAACAGCCGTTCGTTTTTCTTTTTCGGTGAGCATTTTCCAAGGAAAAGGGGATTTGAAAACAAATATTCCTCGGGAAGTGCCATCGGAAGTGATGTAGGCCAACACTTTCACAATAAAGGATCCTTAAGAATCTGAAAACCTTCAAAGTGGAGCACAAGTTCCATGTCCTCTTTTGAAGGTGACCGTTATTATTTATTTATGGAAACGCGATATCCAAAGAATCACGAGGAGTATATAAAAGAGAGTGTCCCAGAGAGAGCTGTATCATTTCTTTGAAGACAGAGATTCAAATTTTTCGGAGCAAGTGATTTGTTTGGAGGTTATCATCAGTTCTGATCCTCTTACTGGTTACGACATGATTCTGGACATGGAGTCGTTTATCAATTATGATCACAAAGAAAGAGAAATGTCTTTCATCTTGAAAGAATTGCGCTACATCACCTATGATTTAACCTTATGTGGATCCATGATTTTTCTACCTCCTATCGATTATACAGATTTGTCATCCCAAGATTCCGTCGATTGTACAGTCTGTAACCGACATGGTCTTCATCGGACGGAGGGATCCTACAAGCATCTTCCTTTCATCTTGCAAATGCTGACGGAAAATGTGGAAAGCCTATACGTCAACGGCTACGAGAAAGCTAAATTTTTCAGCTAGCTCTGTCAACTGCCCGTTTGGGAATCCTCGGGAACACAGAGTGGCGTTACAAGACGAAATACACAGGACACCAATTTTTCCGCAAGCAGTATCTTCATTGCGCTGAGAAGAAGGTGAAGAATTTTCGATACCATTATTTTCCCGGTAGTAATAAGTATTCGGAATTTGATATTTATAGGGGTTGCCCGCAGGGCCCCTGCAGCGCTTCCCTGTTCTGGAATATTGTAATTGACAAATTATTCAATATGTTTTACCTGAAAATGCTAAATTTATTGTATACGCAGACGATATCATGCTGTTAATGCGAGGTGATTCTCTTAAAAAATGGAAAATACCTTCGATCGTGTCATGGATATAATGAACTGTTGGCTGACTGAAGAAAAACTGGTATTTAATCTAGATAAGACTTGTGCTCTTTTCTTCCCTAGGGGAGGGAGGAGAGTTAGAAACCCTCAATTAAAATATCAGAAAGAAGGATCAAATTTGTGAATCACCTTATGTATTTGGGTGTAACAATCGATCAAAAATTGACTTTTAAGGAACATTTCAAAAACGTTCAAAAGAAGACTGATAGTCTTTTAATGTACTAGAAGAGAAATTTTACAGCTGATATCTTATGTTATAAATCTACAGCTCTTTTGAATATCTATAAAAATGTTGTAATACCAATAGTTATGTATGGAGTAAGCTCTTGGGGTTCCAGAGCGGGGGAGTTAGTAAGAGTCAGAGTGAAGCTTGACACTATCCAGAGGGCTTGGGCCTTGGCATTAACAAGATGCTCTAAGACTGTCTCTACCGAGGCAGTATGTGTATTGGCCGAACTGCCACCTCTCTCTATTATGTGTAAATTCTATTATGAAAAATTTTTGTTTCGTTCTGGTCATACTGAGATAAAAATGTATGGCGAGTATCTTATAACTAGGAATGTATTTGAGAAGTTTAATTTTAATTTGATTCATCCTGCTGAGAAGATTATGTTTCTATTTGATAAAGATAAGCCTTTTACTAGTGAGTATGATATACGATTTTTGAAGAGAAAGCTACGTAAAAAAAATAACAATAAAAATAAAAGAGCGTGTGCATTTAATGCTTAATAAATAAATATCTCGTAATTACTGTTGCCATCCAGAAAAATCTAGAAAAATCGTGTTTGTTCTACTGATAATTAAAAAGCTTATAAAAGCCGAGGTGAAACAGCTCATCTCAGTTGTTGTTGTTGCTGTTATACTTGTAGCTGTAAAAATGCGAACTGCTTTTTGTTTACTTAATGCTGTATTGATTGTAGCGATTTCGCTGTGAGATAGAACTATTTTATCTGTTTTGAACTGAGTTTTTGCTAAACGTTTGAGATATTGTGATATTGTGTGAAGATTTGTGAAGAAATATTTCAGCATTTTAATTAATTTCTTGTGGAAAGAATAAATTTTT
>KK120579.1:219654-268442 GCA_000611955.2 Stegodyphus mimosarum | reverse complement strand
GTCAGATAGCCAGGTGGATACAGAGATTCCAGGAATATGACATCACTATCCGTCATCGCAAGGGACAGTCGCACGGAAACGCTGATGCCTTGTCTAGAAGAACTTGCCCAGAAAACTGCCGATATTGTTCCAGGGTCGAAGCTAAATACCAACTGGTTAATCCAGTCGCACGGCAAATTACAACATCAACATCGGCTGATCGAGAACCATGGAGTGACAAGGAAATCAGGAAAGACCAGATGGAAGACCGTGATATTAAACCCATAACTGAGTTAATGGAGACCTCAAACAGAAAACCTACCTGGCAGGACATTTCGAGCTATAGTCCCACGACAAAACAATATTGGGCTCTCTGGGACTCACTCCATATTCGAAACGGCATCTTGTACCGAAAATTCGAATCGGATCATGGCAAGACATTCCGATGGCAGCTGGTACTGCCAAAATCCCGGATCCCTGACGTCCTTAAAGAATTACATAGCAGCCCTGCAGGAGGTCACTTCGGAATAATGAAGACCTTGCAGAGAGTTCGGGAGTGTTTCTATTGGAATAATGCAAAGGATGACGTGCAAAAGTGGTGCCGATCTTGCGATGCCTGTGCAAGTCGGAAAGGACCGAAGAAACGCAGCCGGGGGAAGCTGCAACGTTAGAATGTAGGAGCACCTTTTGAACGTATCGCCTTAGACATCTTAGGACCTCTGCCACGAACTGCTGATGGCAAAAAATACATCCTCGTTGTCATCGATTATTTCACCAAGTGGCCTGAAGCACATCGTATTCCTGATCAAGAGGCTGTCACAGTAGCAGAGATGATAATACAGCACTGGATTTCCAGGTTTGGAGTTCCTCTTCAGTTACATTCCGATCAGGGAAGGAATTTTACCTCGGCTGTAGTCAAGGAACTCTGCAAGCTACTCGGCATTGACAAAACCCAAACGACGCCTTTACATCCCCAGTCGGACGGTATGGTAGAGAGGTTTAATCGAACGATCCTCAATAACCTCTCATTAGTGGTTTCCAGAAACCAACAGGACTGGGACAAGAAGTTGCCACTATTTTTATTGGCTTACCGCAGCGCTGTCCACGAGACTACTTCCCATCTCGGATGCTCTTCGGACGTGACCTTCGTCTGCCATGTGATCTTTTGTTTGGTCGTCCTCCAGATGCGCCTTCATCGCCTGAGGAATACATTCAAGACCTCCAGGCCCGGTTTGAAGTGATGCACAACTTTGCATGAGAGCGAGTCAACTTGGCGACGGGGAAGATGAAGACCCGTACGACACGAGAGCTACTGGACATCGTTTCAACGAAGGAGACAAGGTGTGGTTATGGAATCTGACTCGTCGAAAAGGACTTTCTCCGAAACTACAATCACCTTGGGATGGTCCTTACACAGTCCTAAACAGGCTGAACGACGTCGTGGTTCGGATCCGTAAGTCATCGAACTCTAAACCTAAAGTCGTTCATTACGACAGGTTAGTTCATTACTATGGCCATAGTACGTAGTGTATATAATTGTAAATAGTAATGTACATAGTATAAGACCATGGTCCTATTTGTATTTAGTATTTGATTTGTATTTGTTAAGTAGTAGTATTTGATAAGTATTTGTGTTTAATAGCATTTGTATTTGATAGTATTTGTACTTAGTATTTGAATTGTATTTCGCGTTGGATAGAATTTAATTTGCTGAAAGTCACTTATTTTAATTATTGTTTATTTTGTTATTATAAAGTAATGTTTATTATAGCACTGATGCTTTAGTTGTAAGTTTGGCTTCCTGTCCAGGGATTGTACTGCCCGGGACGTGCAGTCCTTGGGAAGGGGGTAATGTTACGAATTTCACATTTATTTGGCTATTTATTTAGAATTGTAATTAGATTTGCTTCATGTTGCCTTAGCAACGCAGACGATTTTTGAAGAGAAAGCTACGCCAAAAAAAAAATAGCAATAAAAATAAAAGAGCGCGTGCATTTAATGCTTAATAAATAAATATCTCGTAATTACTGTTGCCATCCAGAAAAATCTAGAAAAATCGTGATTGTTCTACTGATAATTAAAAAGCTTATAAAAGCCGAGGTGAAACACCTCATCTCAGTTAGTTAGTTAGTTGTTGTTGTTGCTGTTATACTTGTAGCTGTAAAAAGCGAACTGCTGTTTGTTTACTTAATGCTGTATTGATTGTAGCGATTTCGCTGTGAGATAGAACTATTTTATCTGTTTTGAACTGAGTTTTTGCTAAACGTTTGAGATATTGTGATATTGTGCGAAGATTTGTGAAGAAATATTTCAGCATTTTAATTAATTTCTTGTGGAAAGAATAAATTTTTGTTAACTTTTTACGACTTGTGCATTCAATATATTACGAACCCGTACGCACGTAACAATATATACAGATTGTCTCTCACTGTTGCATGCGCTTTCCCGACCAGATAGCGATAATTTATATATTGTAAACTTGAAATCATGTTTATATAGTGTTTTTTCTAGAGTGATATTGAGCTTGCACTGGGTTAAAGCCCATGCAGGTTATCAGGGCAATGAGTGAGCTGACAGTCTGGCCAAAGAAGCTGTATCTAAAATTGGCCTTGTAAATATTGAACTACCTGGCTCTCGGAAACGTACAATTAATGTAATGAATAAACAATATATAGACTAATGGAAAGATAAATGGTTGCACTCTGATAAAAATAAGAATTTCATGCATATGATTAAAATAGATTATAAAGGAAAGTTATATAACAATATCGATTGTGATCAGGTGTTAATGGGCCATGGAAGATTTCCCGAATATCTGAGCAGGTTCAAACTACAGGATAATGATTTATGCTTGAACTGTAACGCTCTTGGTGATTCTGGACATTTTATTTTGGAATGCAAACTAACTGAGTTTATTCGAAAGGTATAAGGGATTAATACAGCAGATGTTGATGACATTAAATGTAGTAAATTTGAAAAATTTGCAAGGGCTATAATGAAATTTATAAATGAAAATAGAGTTCTTGTTGGTGTAAATATCTGATGTGTAATTGTTATGTTTTTAACTAAAGTAAATTTCCTCAATAATTTAATTATAATACATTTTTTTATATATAATAACTATTGTTTATTTTGTTTTTTTTTCTTCTTTCTTTCCTTTTGTGTTGTCCTGCCAAATTATTATCAGCTGCAACCTATTTAAACCTGTGCATTTATTATTTCATTTAGTTATTTTTACTAACTTTTTAGTTACTCGGAATTCCGAGTTTGGTTTCTCTGAATATTTATATTATTTTGTTAGACTATTAGTTTTTCCGGCTATATTTTTGTCTTGGGGAACCGGTTGGGTCGTTGAATGTCCTCGTTTATGGTTTGGATTGAGGCATCTCTTAATACCATAGGGCCACAATGTGGCCAGGCGGGTGAGATGTACTCTGGATCGTACCATTTGAAGGAGGGCGATTACGTTCTCAGGAAATTGCATTCTTACGAACCAAAAGGGAAAAACAGTAGTAGTAGTAGTAGAAGAAGTGTACGAGGTCGAAGAATCCAATGAGGATGAACCCTCTAAGGTATCTTCTAATACCTCCAGTGATCATATGACATAGTGTTGGGATGACAAACTACCCAAAGAGCCCCCAAAGGTATCTTCTGATTGTTCCAGTGATCATATGACAGAGTGTTGGAATGACGAACTATACACAGAACCCCCAAAGGTATCTTTTAATACCTCCAGTGATCATATGAGAGAGTGTTTGAATAACGAACTATCCACCAAGACAGAATCTTGGGATGATTGTTCTCAAAACATTAGAATGCCCATTAATTACATAATCCATGTTGTGTAAAAAAATTTTTTTAGTAATTTTATGAATGTATTTAACAATGTTTAATAAAAGAAATATAAATTGTAAAAATGAATTCTTTTTAGTATACCACGTAACATAATCTTTTAATTCACACCATAAGAATAGATTTTAAGACCTTAAAAAAGTAAAAGAGAAATCGTTTTCTTGGGATTAAAATGCATTTAAAAAAATTCTCATCAATAAAATTGACCTTAAAACATGAAAGAATGAAACAGAACCACCTTCAACAAAGAGTGAGTTCTAGATGAGAGGCCCCCAACGACAACATTTTATGATTTGAAAAAGATATGAAACGAGAAACATTTATATAGAGAGATAAATCCATTCTTTGAAAAACATAGTCTTACCAGTTCGGAAAAATATCTCAGAGAAAATCTTTAGCACTTATTAAAAAAAAAAACAAAAAAAAACACCTTTTTTGGTACTTTTGTGATGTCTTTAGACATTATAAAATTAACTCTTCCCTTTTTGTTTTTGGATGACTCATGTTTCCAAAAATAGATTTCCAAGAATGGATGATCAATTTTTGGAAATCTATTTTTAGAATATGAGTCATCCAAAGGTCACAGAGGAAATTTTATAAGTTTAAAGAGTTAGTTTTATAATGTTTAAAGACATTATAAAATTAACAAAAAGATTTTCTTTATATGTGCTTCAGATTTTCTCAGAGAAATTTCTTCCCAGTGATGAGTTACAAATACAAATTTGTCAAGAATGAACTAATAGTCATGTATATAAATTCACGTCTCTTCATTTAGGTGCAAGTGTTCCAATAAAAAAGAATCTAGATCCCGTCCAGATGGGAAAACCGTAACTTAAACTACGCTCATCCAGAATGGACTTTATAAAATCTTATATAGATGAAAGGAGAGGCTGACTAATATAATCCATGATGGACTCCTGCATAAATAGAAAGGGGGGGGCTAAAGATATTATGATGGACTCTCGGATAGATAGAAAGTGATCCCTGATTGGTTTTACAAAAAATTCCGTATAGATGGGAAAGAAATGATTTTTTTTATCTAAGATGGACTTTTTGTCGGATAAAATATTTCTGTCTCCAAGAACAAAAAAATTTTTTGGACAAACATTTATTTTTTCATACATCAAACATTGTTTTGAAGAAGTGATAAAAAATGGGTCTAGAAGGAAAAGAGGGCATTTGGGAAAGAGATAATCTTTTTTCCCGATAAATCCGTTTCCTTCTAGACCCATTTCTTTTGCCTACTCAGAACTCTACCTCACCTTCTTAAGAGGAAGAAGAGGGGGAAGAAAGAGTTTGATCCAAAAATTTGGAGGAAGAACAAATTTTTTTTCAAAAGTTAACCATTGCATGGAAATTCAAAAATAGGGGATCCGTTTGAGTTTCCAGGGCCTTTTCTTCAGGTAGGTCGGTTTGACATATTTTCATCGCATACCGTTTGGGATCCTTTGTGCTTTTCATGCTGGGATGAGGAGGTATATAGCAAACTCCAAGATTATACAGAGTCACGAAAGGAAATCTTTCACCGGGATATCGAAGCCATTACACAGGTTGATTTGGCGCTACGCAGACAAGTGGTTGGCTAAGAACACTATAGACCCAGGCGAGGAGCTGATTGTTTTTGGGATCCGATAGATGAAGCATTTCTTCGCTGGAAAAGACCTTTTACCCTCTTTCAAAATTCTGAAGATCTTTCACTCTCCGGAAGCAATGGCGAAGCTCCGAAAGACAGCGATAAAATAGCCCACGTTTTTGGCTGGATGTGGGGATGAGAGGTAAAATGTCTGTTGCATTCCAGAAGAGCCGTCCTTCATCGACATAACATCGAACTGATATAAACTCGTTGTACAAAATACGAATCATCATCATGCGTGAATCTCTCTCTGTGAAAAGAGTATGAAGAAACGTTTTCCGCTCGCCTCTCTATACATACGAGAAGACCACGTGATGTGGGACGTGACCATTTGGAATTGCTCGATCTTGTTCTCCTATTTTTTTTCTATTTGCCCCTCTCAAAGGACCACGTCATAACCTTCATGAACCTTGTTCTCCTATTGACCTTCTCCTACTTTTTATTTACCCTTCTCAAAGGACCACGTGATGTGGGACGTGACTATTTTGACCTTCATCAGCCTTGTACCTTCATCTACAACCCTCTTTCTGAGGAGTTTATAAACGGATCACGAGCGAGCTCTTTCTTATAAGAAGCCATGCTGCTCAAACTGGAATATAATTCTATCCTTTACATGCATGCGTATGTGAATCTTGGATTCCTATACTGGAATGCCAAAGATATCCTCAACCTCTTGCCTACGAACAGCAGTCATACGTCCAGTATTCTCCAAGTCTTTTGCCCCGATCAAGACAAGTTTCTTCGACTAGGAGAATTGTACAATTATTCCAAAGAATGGGATCCACCTTGATTGTGCTCACGGCAAATGAAGCCGCTTGCGTTGCCCAGAAAGCACTCCATAATGAATCCCTCTTCCCTTGGATGGGCCGAATCTTTATGGAACCTCTCACAAAAGTCGTAGAGGACGGTGAAACTTGCATTGTCCTCAGAGACACTGTGGAAGATGAGGCACTTAGAAGAAAGTCTCCCATCTTCTTCCTCACTGAATTCAGGGTCCATCACCTCCCCGAAATTATAAAGAAGCAACAAGAATTACTTGATGATGATGAGGAATTCTCTCCGTCGATTGGTGAAAGGGAAAAGGCGGGAGACAGACAAAAAATGGGTCTTGGAAGGAATGAGTGCAATGCATTCAATTCCGTCCAAGACCCATTTTTTTAGGTCTCTCTCTTATTCAATCTTGAATATCGTAAACTATATTTTTTCCAAGGGATCAGTCCATCGCTCTACAAATCCTCTTTACAAATCCAAAATTTATAACATGTCTTTGTAGGCTATTCATGAATCTAGTATGAAGTTCTCTGAAGGAATTCACCCTGAGCGTCGCACTTATCTGAAGCGAAAACACAAACTATTTATATAGATCATCACAAGTCCATTCTTAAACAAACCAGCTGTAAAAATGTTGAGAGAAATATCTCAGAGGAATTCTGAAACACATATTTAAAAAAAAACTTTTGTTAATTTTATGATGTCTGTAGACATCATAAAATTAACAAAAGGTTTTTTTTTAATATGTGTTTCAGATTTTCTTTGAGAAAAAAATTTCCCCAGTCTGTTTCACTTTACCCTCTTCACTTTCAAAATTAATCGCTTATATTATAAACGGTTGTTTTTCCGCTTCACATCAGAGCGTGTTGTTGAAGATGCAACATCCTGGATAAAGGGTTTTTCATAGCACAGGTAAGTGTTTATAAATCCTTTCGATTGTTTTCCCCTACTATTTTACGATTCTTTTTCAAAACTTGTATTGCGATTTCTTTAAAACTTTGATGTATATTTTATGATTCTTTTGGGAAAGAAATGTGGTCTACCGTTTTCTCTTTAAACATAATTTTGGTATACATTATATATATTTTTTAAGATTCTTTTTCGAAAAATGTATCCCGGATTTATAATAACCGATCCTCCCCTAAAAAACTTGGACTTTATGATTCTTTTCGAAAAATACGGTTCTTACAACATATAAAATGAACGGTCACATGGTTCTCAAAAATGGAACTTTACAAGTGATGCTTTCAGTTCCATTTCACTTGAAGCCTCTCCACTTTCCAAAAACACTCCCAAAAGCAAATTTTTGAACGATGTTGTGGAAATGAGGGTAACTAAAAAAATGAAATTCACATAGCTTTCAAACTTCAGTGGTATTGTTTGAAGTGAAACCGGAACAAGCTCCGTTTTCAGTCTATTTCTATACAAATTTGAATATCAATCCATAAAAATGAGGTCATAAATATTTTTGTTGACATCCGAATTTGTATAGACATATACTACAAATCGACTCTCAACTCTGTTTTCAGACTATTTCTATACACATTTGAATGTCATTTCGTAAAAAAGTTTTTTGTTGACATTCGAATTTGTGTTGAAATATACTACAAACCGAGTCTTAAGTCTGCTTTCAGTGTATTTCTATACAAATTTGAATGTCAATCCATAAAACATTTTTTGTTGACATTCGAATTTGTATAGAAATATACTACAAACCGACTCTAAGCTCTATTTCCAGACTATTTCTATACAAATTTGAATGTCAATCCATAAAACATTTTTTTGTTAACATTCGAATTTGTATAGAAATATACTAAAAACAGACTCTAAGTTCCGTTTTCAGTCTATACAAATTTGAAACACAAATGGGTAAGACAGAAAACGTGTCTTCGTTCTGTAAGTTAATAAGGAAGGTCATTTTTTGAAGTTGGATGGAAAATATTTTCTTAAGAATTTTAAAATTATACTGGGAAGACACAAAACGTGTCTTCTTTCTGTAAGTTATCATTCTTGACAAATTTGTGACTCACCGACTGCGAAAAAAATTCTCAGAGAAAATCTGAAACATATTAAAAAAAAGAAAAGATCTGGAAGGCTTCAGAATTTAGTTTACGTCCAAAGGGATTTGAATCCCAAGGGACTAGCATAATAAGAAATTAATGACATAACCAAATGATTCCGCCTGGCACATAAATCTCAGTCACGGGCTTATCCTGGAAGATTTTGGCAAAAAATTTAGCTTTCTCACATACTAGGACATAAATCGAGAAGTTGCGGGTTAACGATTTGAGAATGGGAGCTAGATGATTGTATGGAATGTGACTCTCATTCTAACGAAGACCGTGTCGGTTTCAGGTCAGACAGGCGTTAGTCTTTTCGTTTTTAGAACTGAGTTTATGGAAAGGTTGAGGAGGTGCGAACGTCAAAGATCACACCGTCAAAAGATCTCTCGTCGCATACTCGAGTTCCTTCAGAATGTGAGTGTAATCGCCCTTCTTGTGATTGTACGACTGGAAACCCTCTAAATCGAGCGTGATAAAGTTATCAGCGGCAGACACCATTGAATATTTTTTCCTCCACAAATAGGAAAGGGAGATCTAGACAAAAAATAAAAGGGTTTAAGAGAGAGGATTAAAATTTTTTAAGGAACACCTTACTTATAAAATAGAATTTTTTTTAATCTCTTAGTAAAAAAATGGAAATAACTTACCAGTTCAGTTCAAGTCTTCTTGTCTTTTTAAGAAAGCTAGCGGGGGACACGCTCTTTTATACTAGCGCGACAAATATCCTTACCGCGACCGCATCAAAACGTCAGGGTCATTTCAACCTTTAAAATAATCGTAACCTAAGTAATCACAAAATATATTTATGAAATGGGTCGTGAGAGCCTTGAGAAATAAAAGAATGCTTTCTATTCACGCCCCGTTATTCGAAAAAAAATAAAAGGCCTTTGTTAGACTTGTTAAAGGTCACCTTCGAAAGCTAATATTGTTAGATGGTTTCACAACAACTCATGAGAGGACTTGTGATCTCGTAAAGGTCACCGTTTGAAAATAACTCATGTAACTTGTTTATAATGATCTCGTAAAGGTCACCTTGGAAAGCTAATCTTGCTGGACCATTTCAAAATAACTCATGTGACTTGTTTAGAATGAGTTCGTAAAGGACACCTTGAAAAGATAATCGTATCGAACCATTTTAAAACAACTCGAGTCGCGAGAAAGTTATTTTATGACTTGTTTATAATGATCTCGTAAAGGTCACCTTGGATCTTGCCAAAAATAACTTATGTCGTGAGAAGGCTATCACATGACTTCCAAAACGAGAGATATAAAAGGACTTGTTCATTACATTTTTCTGTTATTCGAGATCTTTTCTCATAGCCATGCGTTACTATATAACCTTTTGGGATGGTCATGGATTGGAAGTCTACATTTCTAATGACCGCATTTACTTCAATGCTGTGTCTCTGGCCATCTTGATGAGGAACTATGGTCCATGTTTATACAAGGAAATGATAGACCTGCTCAAAACCACCCTGCTCAAACCCCAATTCCTGATGTGGAAAGATCTTTCGCTAGACGATCCAGACGATCATAGTATACGGTTCAATCTACCCCAAGCCTTGTATGCCATGCAAAAATTAGGAACAAGGGCTTATCATATTGTCCTCCAATGCTTGCATTCTCCGTTAGAAGAGGACGGCCAAGGTAAAAATGTACTGACTGTATCAGCTCTCAGCAGTCCGACCAAAATATCTTTATCAAAGATATGCGGAACTGTTTATGTAACACTTCTATAGAGGTTCGGGACGTGTCTAAGAGGTGGAAAAAAATCGGTCTGGAGGGAGACGGGTGCATCGGAAACAAAGATCCAAATGCACTCTTTTCCTTGCAAACCGATTTTGTTTTGGTTTCTGAATGAAGCCAATCTTGGATACTCCCCCAAAAATATATATAATGATCATGAGGTGGCATCGCACGGAAGAGGAGAAAAAAACTGGGTTGGGTGAAGGAAACAGTACATTGGAAAAGAAGACTGTCTTATCCAGTGTGCTTTTTCCTTTACTCAACCGAGTTTTTTCGATAACTTCTTGGGTCCAATCTTGAATATGGGGGGAAAATCTTATCATTTAAACCCCACATACCTTTCATGAAGACGAAATTAGAGTGGGAGGAACAGTTTGATGAGAAGCAAAACTTGGAGTGCTTATTTAGTTCTTTGAAAGATGGGAAATAACTTGCTGTATTTTCAGTTCATCCCACACTGATCTGAGTCCATTCTAGGAAAAAAAATCTTCTCTCGTCAATTGATTCGAGTAGAAAATTTTTATGAAAGAAAATATCTGAATCAGAATTTAAAAAAAAAACTTTTTGTTAATTTTAATGATGTCTTTAGACATTATTTAAATTTACTCTATGACCTTGTATATGTTGGTTGACAACAACATGTCTACAAAAATAGATCATCCACTCTTGGAAATCTATTTTTAGAAACGTGAGACGTCTTTCAACAAAATGGGAAGAGTTAATTTTATAATGTCTAATGAGTTAATTTTATAATATCCGTTCAGGAATCTGGTTCCACATTTTCAATCAGCATTTGCAAGATGGAAGGAAGATGCTTGTGGGAATCCTCCGTCCAATGAAGACCATGTCGGTTACGGACTGTATAATCGACGGAATCTCGGGACGACAAATCTGTATAATCGATAGGAGATAGAAAATCATATATCCACATAAGGTTAAATCATAGGTGATGTAGCCCAATTCTTTCAAGATGAAAACATTTCTTTACCCTCCTGATGATAATAGATAAACGACTCCATGTCCAGAATCATGTAAAAAAAGGGTAAGAGGATCAGAACTCATGATAACCTGTAGGCAAATCACTTGCTCCAAAAAATTTTAATCTCTGTCTTGAAGGAAATGATACAGCTCTTTCTGCGACACTCTCTTTATATACTCCTCGTGATTCTTTGGATATCGCGTTTCCATAAAAAATATTAAAGGTCACTTTCAAAAGAGGACATGGAACTTGTCCTCAACTTTGAAGATTTTTTCGATTCTCAAGGATCCTTCATTGTGAAAGAGTTGGCCTACACCACTTCCGATGGCATTTCCCGAGGAGTATTTATTTTCAAATTCCCTTTTCCTTGGAAAATGCTCGTCGAAGAAGAAAAACGAATGGCTGTTTGGGCAAGTCACGGCTTGTCTTGGTACGAAGGAGAAATTCTGTACAGATATTTCCCATGGGTGTTACACATGTTGACAGAACCCTTTTCCGTTATTTGGGTGCCAGGAGAAATGAAACGGCGGGATTTAGAAAAATAGTTGCAAAAATCTAACTTTCGCATCTCGGGATCCACTCAAGAGATTATGAAATACAATGGGATGGAACGAATCGTCTGTCCCATCCATACAAATGGCTTTTTTCATTGTGCTTTGCAAAATGTGGTTCGGTATTATTATTATTTAAAGGCACAAAAGTCGGATGATTTATATAGATAAAGCGAAGTTCAATCTTGTGGCTGGAAAAATTTTCTTAGAGAATTAAAAAGAAAAAAAACTTTTTGTTAATTTTATGATGTCTTTAGACAACATAAAATTAACTCTTCCCTTTTTGTTTTCTCATGTTTCTAAAAATACATTGCTGGCCACCCAAATTGCAACACCAAGAAAGACAAGAGATACTACAACAAATTTTATTTAGTAGATAACATGTTGACCAAGTATAAAATGATTAAATTTATAGACATATATGAAGCGTGGTTCCTTCCAGAATCAGGAGCCAGAGTAGCCGCCAGTGTTGGAGATCACCGCTGCCACACGCCTCGGTATTGATTCAAAGAGACTTCGGATGTGTTCTTGGGGTACAGCAGACCAAGCAGTTTCCACACGTTGCCAAAGTTGATCTGGTGTGGCAGCTTGGGATGTAATCTGGGTCAATCGTTCAGGAACCATGGAAAACATGTTTTCTATCGGCGAAAGATTCGCAGAGCGAGCTAGCCAGGGAAGCAAATTAATCTGGCGATTGACGAAGAACCCGTGGACAATGCGTGCCACGTGTGGTCGCGTATTATCCTGTTTTGAAATATGGCTGTGGGCAAGCCCTGAAGGCAAGGAAAGACAACTGGCTCACCCACCTCGGAGATGTAGCGCTGGCTGTTCAAAGTACCGGCAATGCGTACTAGAGGAGTGCGAGAGTAATATTCAATACCGCCCCATACCATAAAACCCGGTGCAGGACTAGTGTGGTGGTGCATATGTTTAGCATCCTCTCTCCACGGTGTCTCGAGACTCGAATCCGACTATCGTGGTGTTGCAGACAGAAGCTTGACTCGTCAGTAAAGACCATTTCATTCCATTCTGCCGTTCACATCCTTCTTTCATCGCACCATTGGCGGCGGAAACGTCTGTGGTTCTGCGTCAAGGGTAGATGAAGCAATGGACGTCTTGCGGACAGACCACTCTGCTGTAAACGGCGTCGAATGATACGCACAGACACTGGATGATGCATTACAGACTAAATGTGCTCTGCTATGGTTCGTGATGTGACTGAGCGATCAGTCACTGCCATACGCCCAATGTTCCTATCATCACGTGAAGTGGCGCACTGAGGTGGATGCAATCGAAGACTTCGGTCCGTCGTACCCTCCTGCATCCAACGGTCACATATCCGCATTACAGTTGTTTGGTTTCGTCCAACACGACTACCGGTTTCCCTGAAAGATAATCTACACTCTCGGTAGGCTGCCACTATCCTTTCTCTGTCGAACTCGGATACTTGATCAAACTATGATCGTTGTTTACTACAAGGCATAATTGATAATTTTTTTAAACCACAAGAAAAACACAATTGCTCAACTTGAAATCGTCGAAAACTCCAAGCCTTAAATAGCGCTTTGAAGTGGCGCCACAGACGCGCGTGATGGGCGTCTGCGCTGAAATTCTAATCATTTGCATATCTTACCTCCGCTAATGTATGTTGTAAATTTCACGTTGTTTTCATGCTTCCTTCAGGGAGTTGCATTTACGGTGGCCAGCAGTGTATTTCGACACACAACAGTTCCATACAAATTGTGTCTAGGCGTTTCCAAGAGAAACGCCTGGTTCTGGAAACCTTTTCATGGCTCCTGAAGAAAATTCTGGAAAACCTTCTGTGGACACATGGGACAATTTTATGGATTTAATCGATTTAGCGGACCAAAAGTTTAAGGAAGATGGTAATTTATTGGTGAAAGATTGCTTAGATCATTTGATTTCGGATGAAACTGAATTGTTATGGAATTGTATTTCTGAACTTCAATCGGAAATATCTTAAAATAATTTATTTTTGTACAAATTGTATGATTCTAATAATAAAAATGAAAACAAATGTTATATATACCAATCTTGGATACTCCTAGAGTTCACATAAAAAATATATCTTTTCAAGATTCATTGAATGGCCCTTCAGTCTTACCGTTTTCAAGATGGCTTTCATATCTCTCCCATTTAAAAAATTACAGGATTTTCTCCTATCCTTTCCATATTGAATGAAAAGAAAAGATATTGTAGAGAGAGTCCAATTTAAAGAGAGGTATTCCACTTTTCCAAAAGGGTTGAAAGAGAACAATTTCCATTTCAGTTTTTTTCCTAGATTCAAAGAGAGCCCTTTCCGTTTTCCAAAATGGTTACCCAATTCAGAAAGGCCGCGTAGAGTACAAGATGGGGGGGTCAAAGAGAGATTGTGTAGAGAGTTCATTTCCATTTTCCAAGATAAGGGTTCCAAAATGGTTTAAAGAGAGATTCTGTAGAGAATTCATGTCAGTTTTCCAAGATTAACGTGTCCAAAAGGGTTCAAAGAGATATTGTGTAGAGAGTTCATTTCCATTTTCCAAGAGGGTTCCAAAATGGTTTAAAGAAAGATTCTGTAAAGAGTTCATTTCAGTTTTCCAAGATTAACGTGTCTAAAAGGGTTCAAAGAGAGATTGTGTTTTCCAAGTGTGTTTTCCAATGTGTGATTCATTTGTGTTTTATTTTTCAAAATCTGAATGATTTTGAAAAAAAAGAGGTTCTGTAGAGGGTCCACTTTCCAAGATTAGGGTTTAAAGATTGGTCCAAGATTGGGAGAGATCGTGTAGTTTTCAAGATGGCGTTCCCATTCAGAGATCGTATGGAGTCCAAGAGTAGGGGGTGTTTAAAGACAGATTGTGTAGAGAGCTCAGTTCGGTTTGCCAAGCTCGGGGCAAAGTGATTCAGAAAAAAATAAGAAGAACTATGATGGGATGGCAAGGTTGGATTTTAGAGAAACTGCCATCTTTTAATTTTCTGATAGGGTGCCGGTGTTCGAATACTTTTGTGATCGGCTGCCTGATTATACTGAGAAAACCATAAAATTCGAAAAGGGATCAGATTTGCAGTTGACGATGCAATGGAAGATACGCATTGGGACATCTGTTTGAGGACTTTCCCACTACTGTAAAAATCTCTCAATTAATTCCTTGCGAGTTCAGGAGACCATGAAGGAGGCATCTGTTCCGGGAATCTTCAAAAAAGGACCTTGAAAGATCATCGGGCTTCTTCCACAGCACGCGGTGATGTGAAGCGAAACTTGAAATGCTTAAATGGGTAACGGAGTTTGAAAACGAGTGGACTGGCAAAATTTTCTCTCAAGGAAAATCTGAAACAAATATTAAAAAAAGTTTTGTTAATTTATTGATGTCTTCTAGACATCATTAACAATGTTAACCTATGGGAAAATGAAAAAGAAAGACATCATTCTTTAAACAAAAAGTTTTTTTTTTAACTGTGTGTTTCAGATTTTCCTTGAGAAAAATTTTACCAGTGTGTTTCACTTTATCATTTTCACTTTCAAATTGAATGGCTTATCTATATAAACGGTTGTTGTTTCGCTTCAGAACAGCGCGCGCTGTATAAAATTAATATATATATATATATTTAAAAAACCTTTTGTTGATTTTATGATGTCTTTAGACATTATAAAATTAACTCTTCCCTTTCTGTTTTTAGTCTCATGTTTCTAAAAATAGATTTCCAAAAATAGGATATGAGTCATCATACTTGAAAATCTATTTTTAGTAACATGAGACCAAAAACAAACAGGAAAGACTTAATTTATAATGTCTAAAGACATCATAAAACTTAAAAAAAATTGTTTTTTTTATTAGGTGTTCTCAGATTCTTAAAAAGTATTTTCCAGCCAACTCCAAAAATGACTCTCCTTATTAACTTAAAGAAAGGAGACACGTTTTGTGTCTTCCCAGTAATATTTTTTAAAATTCTGATTTAGATATTTTCTCCGAGCTCAGAAAATGTTTTTTTCCGAGCCGACTGAAGTACTTTTTTAAGAAGGGACTTTCCGTTATCTATTTAAGCGTTCCGAGTTTCATTTCTCTGAACTGTTCAAGAGGAAACATCTTGCAAACCACTACTATTTTACCCTTCAAATATTTTTTTCTCTAAAGTCTCTTAGAGAAACCCATCTTTTTGTTTTACATTGTTTGGTTGTGCATTTAAGTTTTAGAGGAGTTATTTCTTCATTAAGAAAGCTTAAGAGTGACATAACAGGTTTGCAAGGAAAGATTGTTGTTTCAATCCATTCGAACCAAAAGTGCGTCTTTTGTAATCAGTCCAGTTCCTCTTCGTATTTTGATTTTTGCGTGTTCGAAGGTTTAATGCAGGGGCGAAACTACACTCATGTCCATAAATTAAGGATAATTCGGAGTCACGCGGAAATCAAACTCTAAAATAAATATACTACCTGTAAAATCGCTATACACAACTTCAAGAATCATATGCAAATTTCAGGAAAGTAACCAGATGACACCGATGGTACGTCAAATTGACGAGAGCGTAAGAGAGTGATATATAAGGAATACAGGCAAAGAAGTAAAATTGTTCGCAGGCGCTTTATAAGCATTTCAGTGCAATAACCGAATAGTTATGTCACAAAGGACGCATTTGGATGATTTTTTACGTGGTAGAATTATCGGCCGTCTGGAATGTGAGCGTTCCAACTGGAAGTATCAGACGAACTTGGAATTGCCCAAAGTGTCATCTCGAAGCTTTGGCAACAATTCCAAGATGATGGTAATGTGAGTAGACGGGTCGCCCCAGAGTTACAACGCCGAATGAGGGCCTGTATTTGACAGTTACTGACAAAAGAAGCAGGCGGAGCACAGCCTCAGACCTGTCTCGTCAGCTCTCTTCAGCTACTGGTACGACAATTTCAAGGCAGACCGTGTACAGACGCTTAGGACAGATTGGTCTATAAGCTCGTAGACCTGTCAGATGTATTCCACTTACTGCAACTCAGTGTCGGCTGCGTTTAGCCTGGAGTAGAGAGCATGCATTGGGCACACCGAAACAGTGGGCTTGTGTGATGTTTTCCGACGAGTCCAGGTTTAGCTTGCAGTCTGATTCTCGCCGGACTTTCATATGGAGAGCTTCAGGTACCCGTTACCACCAAGAAAACATCATTGAACGACACCGTTACAGTGGTGCAGGAGTTCTCGTTTGGGGTGGAAATATTCTGGGTTCCAGAACTGACCTGCATGTTCAAATTGGAACCATGACAGGCCAAATCTATCGGGACGTCATTCTGGAACAACATGTACGTTTGTTTCGGGGCGCCATGGGCGCACAATTTGTGTTTATGGATGACAAGGCCCGTCTTCACAGTGCAAACATCGTAAGCGAATGCCTTCAGTCGGAGGATATCACCCTTATTGACTGGCAAGCATTCTCACCGGACTTGAATCGAGTAAAGCACGTGTGGGACATGCTTGGCCGACGAGTTGCAGCCCGTCAACCTCCTCCTACATGTCTACCGCAACTTCGGAGGGCATTGCTTTTTGAGAGGTGTAACATCCCCCAAAATCAGATCGATAATTTGATACTCAGCATGCCTAGGCGTTGTACGGACTGTATTGCATCGTCTGGGAGACATACAATGTATTAACAATCATACCAACCATGTAATAGTGGTTTTTTGTAAATAGGTTTTTTTGTAATTAGGTCCAGGGAGAAAAACTCGCTAATTTTTTTAATAATATCAAACATATAGCATCTTGTTTTGCTCTTTACCTTTTGTTTAATAAATAGGCTTTACAAATAAGTCAAATTTGTTTTGTTTCTAACTCTTCCTTTGCCTGATTTTGCATTATCCTTAATTTATGGACATGAGTGTAGTTCAGAATATACAATTCCTCTGGTTGAGTCACTCAGGAAAAAGCGACATACTGGGAAAACGGATTTGAAACAACGTGCATGTAAATCGCAAACGATCGAAAGGTGGCTCTTTCCGCTTTATTAACCGTGATGGCTTCGGCTGAGATCAAAGGAAATTGTTCACGATAAAATTCAACCCTTGTTGTCGAACAGGCATCAATGCTCATCGACACGCGATCGATAGGAGTCTGGCCGTTGGAAAGTTGCAGCCAAAGACGTGTCATGTCTCCATTTTCGTTCTTGTCGATCTGTTGTAAAGTCTGATCGCTCCATTCAGCAAACCTTTGGATTTATGTAGAGTTTTTGTCAATAGGAATCGTGCTCCCATTTGTAAGTAGAGGACGTTTTCGAGATTGGCCGTTTCCAGGAATGATAACTCATGTTCTATTTTTGGAAATCTATTTTTAAAAACATGAGAAAACAAAAAGGAAAGAGTTAATTTTATAATGTCTAAGGACATTATAATATTAATTAAAAGTTTTTTTTAAAATTTATAGTAAGAAATTTCTCTAAGAGAATTTGTAGAGACAGTAGGTATTTTTTTGGAACAAGAGAGATGAAAAATATGCAATGCCTTCGCCGGGGATCGAACCACGGACCTCTGAAATACCTGCTCAGTCCTCTGACCATTACACCACGAAGGCACGCTAAGAATGTGGGAGATATACCTTATAAATTAACTTCCTCAAATCCGATTCTTTCTACAGTGGATTCTCTCTAATTATAAAAAACTTTCCGTGTTTCATTTTCAAATGACCACTTGCTGTAGACCCTCCATAGTTTTTCCCTCTCCGACTGGCTGATTCATGATATTTCTTAAAACATTCCCCTCTCCCTAGCAACAACACTTTTCTAGCATAGTTCTTTTCCTCTCCCAACTTGGTAATTTATAACATTTCGTAAACATTCCCCTCTCTCTAGCAACAACACTTTTCCAACATAGTTCTTTCCCTCTCCCAACTAGCTAATTCATGATAGTTCTTAAAATATTCTCCTCTCCCTAGCAACAACACCTTTCCAACAGGATATTTTTTTCTTTCTAATATCATCAGGTAAGTTTCTAAACTCAATCACAAGAAGAAAAAAAATTCCCATAAGCCTTTTCACAACACTCTCTCTCTACATATATAAGAGGCAGAGTCTCTCTCCCGTCCGTACCACTCAGAAGCCATGGAGTTACGAAGAAAGATCTTGCTCGCCATTCCTTTCCGATTTGAAAAGACAACGCCCATCACCTTCTACGTTTCAGCGGGAACCCTCTGTTTTCGATAGTCGGAGATCCTGACCTGCTTGGGCCAGCAAGGGATTTGGGGATGAGAGAAAAAGGTGAATGAAGGATTCGAAACTTTATCACTGAAAAACCTTTTCGACACTGATCCATGGACTGTCAGAGAAGCAACCATAAGCTGTTAGATTTGCTCCTTCTTTCGGGTGCGAATATAAAATTCCTGGATCCCAAACCGATCTTAGAAGTTTGGTAAAGTATAGGTCAACTAAACAGAACCAGTACTCGGTTATTAAATGGTACTCTTCATCCGCGTGTTCTTAGTATAGAAAATTTATGGTATAGAACTTTGAGAAAGCAAATGAGAAATGTAGAATATGATGCTGTTTATCTCGGATTACCAGACTTACTGTTACACCGTCTCACGCTCGAATAAACATGTCTTTAAAGAGACCGGCGTTCCAACATAGATATAATATTTGAAAAATCGGACGACAGATGATTATCTCATGGAACACTTTTTCCACTCATCAGAGGTGGAACACAAAAGACCTTAAAAGAATCCCTTTCCAGGATGTACAAAAAGCTTGTATCCAGGTTTCTTCAACAGCACGGAATGATCTGAAACGATACACGGATTGCTTCAATAGATAAAGGAAAATACATCGAGTCGGCTGGAAAATTTTCTCAGAGAAAATATCTCATTCAGGATTAAAAAAGAAAAACAATTTTTTGTTAATTTTATGATGTCTTTAGACATAAAATGAAGTCCTCCCTTCTTGTTTTTGGTCTCACGTTTCTAAAAATAGATTTCCAAAAATAGGCTGAGTCATCATTCTTGGAAATCTGTTTTTAGAGACATGAGACCAAAAACTAGACGGCAAGAGTTAATTTTATAATGTCTAAGGACATCGTAAAATTAACAAAACTTTTTTTTTAATATATGTTTTAGATTTTCTCCGAGAAAGATTTTCATCGTCTGTTTCACTTTACCCTTTTCACTTTCAAATTGAATGGCTCATCTCTATAAACGGTTATTGTTTTTTTGTATTATTAGTTTTTATTATTTCTTTTCTTATGTTTACAACCTTGACAGGTCGTTGCTTTCTCAATTTTAGGTTCTTCTTTTGTTGACTCTGTACGATTAGCTCTTACTTTAGTAGGAGAACTTAGTGTTACTTTAAAGGAAGATTCATCAAATTCCATTTTAATATATTCTTCATCTCCCGACAAAATCCATATAAGAATTGCAAGTTTTCTCCAAGAAAGATCCCACTTTATTTCTTATACCATCACTTCATTTCTTGAAAGAGGATTGTTCCCAATTCGATGAAAAATACAAATCTTGAATACCTTCCAAGTTTTTTCCCAATTTTTCTAGTTTTTTGAAAAGCCTATCCAGAAATTTTGCAAATTTGTTTTTAGGTATCACCAATAGAATCGGGCTATACAGCAACAATTGATGTTTCCCATCCTTTTTCATTTTCAAGTTACCAAGTTACATATTTCAAAGCCTCTTCGATCTTACCAACAAGTTGCCAAGTTACATATTTCAAAGCCTCTTCGATCTTACCAACAAGTTGCCAAGTTACATATTTCAAAGCCTCTTCGATCTTACCAACAAGTTGCCAAGTTACATATTTCAAAGCCTCATCGATCTTTATTAAATGACCCCGATAGACCATTTGATCATCCCTACTCCCTGCATTGCGTTCGAGAGCCATTCGATAAGCAGTATGGTATTGGAAAGGCGAATAATTATCAAAGTAGGTATGACGGCGTAAATGTTTCAGATGTTCGACTATAAAAAATATTCTATATACCTACATTGATCTAATCCCGTAAATTTTAGTTGGATCAAGGGATACTGAGCCACGTCCGACGGTTGGTAGGTAAATCGATAGCCGGACTGTTCTTCAAATTCTCGATACGCGACTATAAACCATTTGAATCGATCGTCGTCGTCTTTTTTGTAACGCCTTCTGTCCATTTGTCCATGAGCAAAATCCCAGTCTTCTTCATAAGCCAGTTGAGCCTTATACCGATCATAATCATCTTGTAAACAGGGAGAGAGAGTTGAATAAACATGGCTTTCAATTTCCTCTTGAAGCGTCGATATTTTTTCCGCATCCAACGGGGGTTCGATGCGTTTATTTTTCAAGAGTTAAGTTAAATAATTTTGAAAACAGTGCGGCATATTTCTATGAATCATGATCACATGTCCTGATGATGTTTTCACTGCTAAACCATACGAGGTAGAGTACTTGTTTCGTGGGATCATCGATGAAACCTTGATTACCTCAATAAATACATTTTTCAAACCCAAATTTCACTCATTGTTGTATATGGCCATAAATCGATGACAATATTTGGATCGACAAGAAGGTCATAGCTGACCATATTGAGTTTTATAAATAATCGTCCATAAAAACTTGAGGTGTACCTTTCGATGAATTTTTCTCCGAGTCTGCTACATAGAGTTTTTCAATATGAAGTCGTTGCAGATCTCCATTCAGTTGCCGAATCCAGTCTTTCGTTTTCAAGTGTCTCGATATTAACCGGACGTGAGAGTATATCCATTGGACGTGACAGGCCTACAATTTTTTGTTTTCTCACGTTTCTAAAAATAGATTTCCGAGAATGATGACTCATGTTCTATTTTTGGAAATCTATTTTTAGAAACATGAGAAAACGAAAAGGGAAGAGTTAATTTTACAATGTCTAAAGACATTATAAAATTAACAAAATTTTTTTTTTTAAAATTTATGGTAAGAAATTTCTTTCAGAGAATTAACTACCTCCAATGCGATTCTTTCTAGAATGGAATCTCCCTAAATATAAAAAACTTTCCGCGTTTCATTTTCAAATGCGTGCTGTAGACCCTCCAAGATAGTTTTTCCCTCTCCCGACTTGCTGATTCATGATACTTCTTAAAACATTCTTCTCTCCCTAGCAGCAAGACTTTTCCAACACAGTTCTTTCCCTCTCCGAACTTGCTAATTCATGATATTTCTTAAAACATTCTCCTCTACCTAGCAACAACACTTTTCCAACATAGTTCATTCCCTCTTTCAACTTGCTAATTCACGATATTTCTTAAAATATTCTCCTCTCCCTAGCAACAACACTTTCCAACATAGTTCTTTCCCAACTTGCTGATTCTAGATATTTCTTAAAATACTCTCCTCTCCCTAGCAACATAACCTTTCCAACAGGATGTTTTTTTCTTTTTAATATCATCAGATAAGTTTCTAAATCCAATCACAAGAAGAAAAAACAATTCCCATGCGCCTTTTCACAACACTCTCTCTCTCTCTATATAAGAGGCTCTTATATCAAGGCTCTTTCCTGTCCGTAGCACTCAGAAGCCATGGAGTTACGAAGAAATATGTCGCTCGCCATTCCTTTCCGATTTGAAAAGACAACGCTCATCACCTTCTACGTTTTAGCGGGAATCCTCTGTTTTCGATGGTCAGAGATCCTGACCTGCCTGGGCCAGCAAGGTATTTGGATGAGCCAAAAAGATGAACGAAGGATTCGAAATTTTATCACGGAAAACCCTTTTAGACACCGATCCATGGACTGTATTCACCCTCTGACCGTCCAAGCCGAATTCTCCGAAATATCCCGTTCATCATGTACGCAGAGCTTGAAACTCTGCTGGAAGATTTGGGTTCCGACGCCTTTCTCTTTTCGAAATGGATACAAACTGTGATCAGCGAACCCCTTCAAATCCATGAAGATACTGGGGCCGGTGAATCATACTTTTTCTCTATCGAGGAGAAGGTGATGGACTTTCAATTATCCGAACTTTATCAGAGTACTATAATCTTTAATGTTTAAAAAGACTCTATCCATAATGTATATACTTTTATGACACTCTATTTTTTAAATCATCCTTATGTCTTGAAAATTTGTAATTGTGTAATAATAACAAAAATATTTTTTATAAACCAATCTTGAAAACCCTTTAATCCTTTCACGGTCCTTAAACTCCTTTCACCTTGAAATGGAGGATTTCTTCTTAAACAACTTACACCCTGAGGAGAAACCATTTATCTTACCTACTATCATGGAGAAGATATCACGGAAAGTGAAACTTGGATAGATTCTTGAAAGAATGGATCCTGTCGAGCTCTCAAAATTAAAAACCCAGTTCTGTGAAATCCAGAAACTTGAATGAAAGCTTTCTTCCACAGCACAGAGTAACCTGAAGCGAAATTCGTATTGCTTAAATAGATAAGTGAAAGTACATTCTAGAAAGAAAGTCAAAGGGAAAATTTTCTCAGAGAAAATATCTAAATCAGAACTATTTAAAAAAAAACTTTTTGTTAATTTTATGATGTTATTAGACATTATAAAATTAACGTTTCCCTTTTTATTTTCTCATATTTCTAAAAATAGATTTCCAAGAATAGAATATGACTCATCATTCTTGGAAATCTATTTCTAGAAGCATGAGAAAACAAAAAGGGAAGCGTTAATTTTATGATGTCCAAAGACATCATAAAATTAACAAAACGTGTTTTTCTTTTAATTCTGATTTAGATATTCTCTCTGAGATAAATTTTTCTCTAGTCAGTTTGTTGAAAAATCCAACCTTGATAAAAAGACCTTCTAACTATCCGTTACAACACAAAAGCCGTAGCTGTAGCCACCACCTCCAAAATTCTGTAGTTGTACAAAGAAAGAAGATTTCTTTTTAAAAGAATTACCTCAGAATGACTCTATTCTTCCATCCTTTCTCACAGCAAAAGACATGGACTTATCATTCCGAGGTTTTTCATATTTGAATCTCTCCCATTTTATTTCTCTTTCCATGAGCCTGTTAGAAGATGAAAAGGATTTTTACAAGGATATCGAATACGAATGGTATCTGTATAGTCGTGAAATACAGCACGGAAATGGAGTCACCTTACACAGTAAAGAAGAGGAGATCACGCACGTAAATCCAGTCAACCAGATTCTCCGTTTGGAAGAATCTTTGAAAAATTTCCAGTCACATATTGGCGGTGTGGAAAGATAAAGTCGGCTCGATTTTTATCCGTTTGGAGACCGATTCAAAAATTTATTTTTTGTGATCAAGGCCCTTCTCAATTTAACGTGTCGCCATGTCGACAAACATACTTATCTTATTATTCAAACGCACGACCTTCCTCTCGTGATCACGTTACTCGAAAATGTGGGAAAAGATGGTTTACCCCAATCTTATGTCTTATTGCGTCCTTCCGTCTACAAGATTTTACCCCAAACGACTTATTACCTGCTCGCGTTAAACGACTCAATTATGTTTGCTGTCGATATCGTTCCCAAGACCAAAATATATGTTTTTATAGATTGCCAAATCATCCACTTTAAAACTGCCACCGGTGTTCCTTTTCACGATAAGACGAAACCATTCTCCTCGTGTACCATCATGTGATCCCCTTTTTTTCTAGAATGAGATAGTCGTTCTCTCTCTCTATAAGAGCGCTTCATTCGGGCTGTCATTGAAGAAGCAGATTTCAACGTAGTTAGGATATGGTTGTGGAATCAAAAGGGAATTCCAGTCTCTTTATACTCTGCCTTGAAGATGGGAAATTCTCTAGTTCTCCGAGTTCAACTGATGGAATTAATAGACACGAGAGAGGCCGTTTCATTTGAAGAACCTACCTCTAAGAGAAATGCTTTACATTTAGCAATTATATGCGGTTTCGAAGAAATGGTTCGGAAACTGGTTCTTTGTGGATGTGACGTCAATAAACGGGAACAATTTGATTTTACCCCTTTACACTATGCCTGTCAGAGAAGCAACCAGAAGATGGTGGATTGGCTCCTTCTTTCGGGTGTGAATATAAAATTCCTGGACCCCAAAACGATCTTAGAAGTCTTGCAAAGTATAGTCAATTAAACAGAACCAATATTTGGTTATTAAATGATACTCTTCATCCGCGTGTTCTTAGTATACAAAACTTATGCTAGAAACAAATGAGAAACAGAAAACAAATACATAGGGAATTCTCAGAAATCTATTCTCAGAAAACAAATGAGAAATGTAGAAGAAGATGCTGTTTATCTCGGATTACCAGACTTACTGTTACAGCGTCTCACTCTCGAATAAGCATGTCTTTAAAGAGACCGGCGTTCCAGCATAGATACAATATTTGAAAAATCGGACGACAGATGATTATCTCATGGAACACTTTTTCCACTCATCAGAGGTGGAACACAAAAGACCTTAAAAGAATCCCTTTCCAGGATGTAAAAAAAGCTTGTATCCAGATTTCTTCAACCGCAAGGCCTGATCTGAAACGATACACGAATTGCTTCAATAGATAAAAGAAAATCCATCGAGTCGGCTGGAAAATTTTCTCAGTGAAAATATCTCATTCAGAAATAAAAAAAAAACTTTTTGTTAATTTTAAGATGTCTTTAGACATTATAAAATTAACTCTTTCCTTCTTGTTTTTAGTCTCATGTTTCTAAAAATCGATTTCCAAAAATAGGATATGAGTCATCATTCTTGGAAATCTATTTTTAGAAAAAATGAGTCCAAAAAGAAGAATGGAAGAGTTAATTTTATAATGTCTAAAGACATCATAAAATTAAGAAAAAGTTTTTTTCTTTAAGTATATGTTTTACTTAAAACGTTTTTAGATTTTCTCTGGGAAAAATTTTACTAGTCTGTTTCGTTTTTCCATTTTCACTTTCAAATTGAATGGCTAATTTATATAAACGGTTGTTTTTTTGTATTATTAGTTTTTATTATTTCTTTTCTTATGTTTACAACCTTGACAGCCCGTTGCTTTCTCAACTTTAGGTTCTTCTTTCGTTGACTCTATAAGATTAGCTGTCTGTTATTTTAGTAGGAGAATTTGGTGTTACTTTAAAGAAAGATTAATCAAATTCCATTTTAAGATATTCTCCATTGTCCGAACATATTTCTCTAAAAATGCTGATAGCTTCTTTGGTAAGTTCTAAAGTTTTATCCATCGCCTCATACTTTTCGTTTTGCCTATGTATTATACCAGGAGTTAAAAAAGGATTATGACAACAGGTTTTAAATTCCTTCGTTTTATCTTTACAATCATGAGGATGTATTTCCATAATCTTGTCATCCGTGTTATCAGAGTTTATCCAGATTTCAAAATCAACCTCTTTACCTTCAGAATTTTTGGGAGATACATGAAGAAGTACTGGATCCACGGTTAAACTGTTTATTCTTTCCTCTGTGCGAGGCTTTATATTGTATCTCGAATCTTAAGAAAATGTTTCTGAGAGAGAATATCTGAATAAGAATTATTTAAAAAAACAAAAAACCCTTTTTGTTATTTTTTATGATGTCTTCTCACATCATTAAAATAAACTCTATGACTTTGAACATGTTTTGACATGTTTATAAATATAGATTTTCAAAGTTAAACATGTTTGTAAGCATGTTCAAAGTCACAGAGTTAATTTTAATAATGTCTAAAGACATCATTAAAATTAACAAAAAGTTTTTTCAATTCTTATTTAGATATTCTCTGTCAGGAAAATTTTTTCCAGTCGACTTGAGACATTCTAAATTTTTTGGAAACTCATTTATCTATTTAAACGATCTCAATTTTGCTTCAGATCATTCTGTGCTGTGGACCAACCTCGAAAATAGCCAGTGCGTTATTTCATTTCACTCTGATATATTATCTGAGAAAGATGAAGTTGGTTTACCGTTTTATTGACTTAGTTGATCATTCAAATATTTTTTTCTTAGAAGATATTTTCCAGCTCTATCGAAACAGACTACACCCCCACCTTCATACTTCTTTAAAAGAGGATACATCCAACGGTTCGAATGAGTTATCCTAGAATCGCTTATAGAGACTAAAGATCCTTTTTCTGAATTTCAAAGCTGATTGTCGTGGTATCTTTACAAACACTTGAAAACTTTTCCTCGTTCATCCAGACACTTTGTCCTTTTCAATAGTGCTGGCGATCGCTTTTGAGATCAGTTGAAAGAGGGGAAGGTTACATAGGATATATCTTTATTTATTTTACAGCCTTTATACTAGTATTAAAGAAAAATGCTTTAGTTTTCCTACTCTTCACACTTCTCCACAGGCTTCTTTGCATCTCATCTTCTTCCTTTTCTCGAAGCGGAGATTGGAAATAATGGTCGGGGTAAGTCGATCTTAATTTTTCCATTTCTTTTTGGGAAACTGCATCCTTGACAAAAAACGTCTTGTCCTGAAAATATAGTTGGTAATACAGGGGTCTCCGAATCACGTACATGGAATGAGCTTGCACTCGATAAGGAAACATAAAATAACCTGCCTCTGATTTCATTTCACAACCATTTAAACGAATGGCAGCTTTTCCGGTTTGAATAATGTGGACCCACTACGGTGAAACGTAAAACAGTTTTAAAATCGTAAATAAACGTTCACTCGAAATGTTCCCGATTCCATTATCGATAGGAAAGCAAAATGTTTGAAGAGGTCGACCGACGAGAAATAATGTAAAGTTTGACATCGTAACAGGAGAAACAGCAAACAGTTTCCTTGACCATTTCTTCTAAACACATAGTTTGATAAAACCATTCCTCAAAACAAGAAATGGGTACCAATTCACTAGCTCGTTCCAGATGACGAACGGGCGTTACTTCAATGAAGGTAGGTACAACAGCAACCGCTTCTGTCGACATCTTGGCAAGGAAGAACAAGAATAAAAAAGGCTTGCAGCAAACTTGAATATATATAGTGTTGGAGAAAGGGATTTTTATTTCCCTTTTCCAAAATGATAAGAGCAGGAAATATTTTCAGAGAGAAAATATCTGAATCAGAATATCTAAATCAGAATTAAGAAAACAATCTTTTTGTTAATTTTATAATGTCTTTAGACATTATAAAATTAACTCTATGAGCTTGTATATGTTGATCAACAACAACATGTTTACAAAAATAGATTTCTAAAAATAGAATATGAGTCATCCATTCTTGCAAATCTATTTTTAGAAACATGAGAAAATATAAAGGGAACAGTTAATTTTATAATGTCTGAAGACATCATAAAATTAACAAAACGTTGTTTTTTGGTTCTGTTATAGATGTTTCTCTTTCACAATCCAATATTCAAAGATCTATAAAAACATTTTCAAGTCCTTCCCTCTCCCATTTTCCGGGTTTCGGATTTCCTTTCTTCAACATCTGGACAGATAGGAAGGATTAATTCTTTCATGACCGTTAGATAATTTTTCATGATATTGGAAAAGTCATTCAAAGAAGAGGTTGGACCAACTTGGTGATGGACTATTCTTGGAACAGGATCACGAGGATCCAGTTGTATCCCAAATTGCAAAGGAGCTTTAGGAGCTTACCTGCTTTAGGAGAGCAAATTATAGTAAGATCTATCTTTCCCGATTTTTAGATTTCACGATTTACAATATACTTGTTTTTTTTTCTTTACTCGTCCATGAAATGAATTCCGAGTAGAATGGAAGCAATAGTAATAAACTGTTGTTTTTTTGTTCTGCATGCTTGACATTTTCCTGTGACCATGGGCCTTCGATTTTTCGACTTGATTTCTGCCGTATTGGTTTTGTCTCGACATTTTACACATCAAATGGCATACGAAATAGTTTCCGCCTCGTGGTGTTCCTTTGCAGTTATACTATCTTTTTTCTATCCTCGTATATAAAATCTAGGATAAATTTTGGTTCCGTCGGCCCTTTTAGCATATCCTACTTCTTCGCAGAGATATTCCGTTGGATGATCGGGTCTTTGAGGATAATACTCATTTCCCGAAGAATCGCGAGCATAACGAATTCGATCACCTGGTGTTAGCAATATTCTGTTTCCTGAGCCGCTTTAGGATGCATTTCATTCTTCGATTCGTCTTTGGCATAAGGTGTTAACACAGACGTATAAAGCGAATACTCGTCCCCATTTCGGAATGTTGGGTAATATTCTCGTTTGGAAGAATAGCGAGCGAATCGACGAGGGGATAAAATGTATTGGTTTCCGTTTAAATCGACAGCGTAATATTCATGACCGTTTCCATCTCGAGCAAAAACAGGATTTTCTTCTGGATCCGTGAATTCTTATGGGGATGTTGGGGATCAGTTGGGTATCGTTCGTTTCCGGATTCGTTTACCCGATAAACAGGCATGCTTGGTTATTTTCGAACGATTAGAAAAATATCTTGAAAAAATCCAAACTTGGAAAAGACTCACTGAATTTCTCTCAGAGAAAATATCTGAACCAGTCGTTTCGATAAGACTTGGAAGGTTGGTCTATCATCCATCAGCAGCTGAAAACAAATTTGAAGAAGCAAACATGTGACCCAAGCGATAAATAGAATGGGAACCAAATTTATCTCAGAGAGAATATCTAAATTAAAAAAAAAAGGTTTGGTTAATTTTATGATGTGTTTAGACATTAAAAAGTTAACTCTTTCCTTTTTGCTTTCTCATGTTTCTAAATGTAGATTTCCAAAAATAGAACATGAGTCAGGGTTCTTGGAAATCCTTTTATAGAAACATGAGAAAACAAAAAGGAAAAAGTTAATTTGATAATGTCTAAAGACATCCTAATAATAAAAACATTAACAAAATTAAATAAAAAAATAATAATTAACAAAAAATAAATTAAATTAACAAAAAGATTTTTTTAAATTCTGATTTGGATATTCTTTCTGAGATAAATTCGGTTCCCATTCTATTCATCGTTTGGGTCACATGTTTGCTTTTTGAAATTTGTCTTCAGCTACTGATGAATAGTAGACCGACCTTTCATGTCTTATCGAAACGACTTTGCTATTGTTTCAATTCAAGACGACGCCATCCTCTCGAGAAATATATATATTTCAGCAGACGTTTTTTCATACACTTTCATACACTTTATTGAGACTTGATTCAAGATGAGCCCTTTAGACAGTGAGAGTCGAAAGGAAAGAACTCCTGAACAGAAACGGCGATGGCGAAGCATTCCTGCGAATCGAACTCGAGAACGAGAACGTCAAAAGGAACTTTGAGGTACCCCAAAGCGTAATAAAAAAGTTCCCGAAAGGCAAAGAGAAGCGTATACGAATTTCCAGTATAAGGTTGAGGAATTATATATTCTGAACGAGTTTCGCCTCTGGAATAAACCTTCGAACACACAAAAATCAAAATACGAAGAGGAACTGGACCGATTACAAACGATGCAACGGGATTCCGTATAAGGTATGGACTGAAAAGGATCCGCACGAGTTTGACATTTACGTTCTTCAAAATGGAAATAATCTTTTGTTCCAAATGGATTCGAAGAACAATCTTTCCTTGTAAACCTGTTATGTCGTGAAATGTTGTTATGTTGTGAAAGCATGCAACACTGTATTGCAACGTTAATTATGCTTGATAAACAAGGTAAAATTTCAAAAACCAATCTCAGTTTGAAAAATAAAAATATCTAAAAATTCTTTTTTTGTGAAACAAGGCGCTACCACCTGCTTTTTCTTGACAATTATACGCACTGCAGTAGGCAACCATTATTTAGTTTCTACACGTCGTCCCTACTTCTCCGGATGTGGTCAAGGAGACAGTCGGGAATACCTCAGACGAGGGAGAAAACCCATTTGGGTTAATGTATTTTTTATAAGGTTCATGCTAAGACCCAGCTCGCGTGAACTAGGATACTTCGGTCAGTGAACAAATGTGCATCGCACGCATGCGCAATGGGTGCATATTTTTTGGTAGCTAATTTCGAATTTTTACGTTAAACTTCGTTATAGGATTTGAAAAATTTTGCACAAACTGTTGTTTATATTAAGTGTTTTAGTTGAGATAATACTCTTCAGTGTTGATATTTGTAACAAGGTAAGTAATATTGACAACGTAAAGAGTTATTTTGTATTTTACTTTTGTTTACATTAAAATTTATAGTGTTTTGTAAATTCAGATTTTATATGTCTGTAAATTGAGAATTTCGATAATTTGAATTATTATTGACTTTGTCAGGACTGAGTGTTCTGTGCGTGTTCTTGGCAAACATCTTAAAGTAACTCCTTAAAGTCCTGAAGTCCTGATCTGGAACAGGGAGCTGAATACAGCTATGTTCTGGTTGTAGGTACTGTGCTTAAGAATAACTGCACTTGAAAGGGATTTAAAATCCTCTTTTATTAAATCAATATTATTTACAAATCACTTCCCAACTCGGGAGGGATACAGAAAGTAAAAGACCACACTTGGGTCTAAATGAACAATCAGATAAATTTAAACTAAAGCTAAATAGAAATTTAATTGATCTTTGCTCACAGAGCTCTTCGCGGAGTTGGCCTCTAACTAAATGGTGCGTAGCAAGAATTACTAATACTAGCGCATTTGGATTTATTTCAATAAGCAATCACGTAGTAAGCACTATGGCTTAGAATTTAGCTGCTAGCTGGTCAGGCGAACGTCGAACAGAATGACCGTGATCTAAGACTAAAAACTCTCTCACTCTGAGAGGTTTCTACCTCTGGTTTAAATAGTACTTGGCTCTACTTCAAATTAGCATAAGCTGAAAACGCGCGCTTCTTCTGACGGGAAGTTGAAACTGAGAAGAGATAGAAAGATTTAAATTAAAATAAAACTTTGTTAGTTTAACTAAAACCTTACATACTTCCCGCCAGAATTGCGGTAGTTAAACTACTGTGGTCCAAACGGACCATGTTGAAACTCTCAATTCTAAACAAATAGTCAAAATTTAACTCTTCTAAACGTAGGCCAACCCTTACAAGGCAATATCTGTTTGTGAAAAATATTATAGACGAAACTTGCTTTCTTCATGATTCTTCAAAAAATTTTTTTTTCATCTAAGTCTTACTCCTTCCAGCAAAATCTGGAAGAAAAGGAATTTTAGTACAACATAATAACAGAAATTTCTAGGTAACATTCTTTATTCTTACCCGTGTAAATTCTCACCCACACATTATCATTCAAGTACAATTAAATTCTTCCCCCAATGCTCTCTCACCGGTGTTGGATGAAAAGCAAACCGCCATTGCGGGTTGTCTGTGTTCTGGGGTGTTCAAATCTCCCACCTACGATCGACTAACATTAGTTAGAATTTGACATACGAGACCTCAAAAGACGCCCTAAAACCAGCTAAACCTGAGGTTCTCACTAGCTTTATGTCTAAAACTTTAAGTGTATTTGGTGGAGAGCATATTTAACACTTGCATTCTAACATTACTCAAACTTTAACTTTTCATGCATACAATTCGCACATAGAACGCTTAATTCACATTGATATTGCACTTAACGTGCATTGCTAGCATAATTTACACTTTATGAAATTTTAACAATTTCATAGCACTCATGAAATACAAATGTAGGTTAAATTTCTAAGTTTACAGCAAGTGCTTCCTATTCCTTTCTCAAGGTACTTTCCTGAAATATCACATTACACTGAAATAATAGTCCGTAGACTAAATCGTGTTCTTCATTTTCCGACTTTGCATTCTAGAAATTTTACAAGTCTTTTGACAAAGCATAATACAAAATCATTTAGTTAACATTTGTTTTCAGCAATTCATTGCTTTTACAAAATTAATCTATTTATAATGCTTCAGAATCTACTTTACAAACATTAAGTAATTTTAAGTCGTTGCAGAATTACAATTTTTAAGCAAAAACATTTTTCTTTCAAGATAAGTGTTTATCGCCCACTTGGCGTAAAACTCAACCTCGCTTGATGTAAAATCGACCCTGCAACTTGCAGTACACTCGAAAATTAACTAAACTTTGGAATAAGAAATACTACTTATCTTGTTGTGGTCAGCCATCCTTTTCTTGGCCCAATCCTTGAAAGTTGGGTACGTTGAAGTTTGGGCCAGTTTCCTTGCCTTTGGATGTTGGTCCTTGCCAGCTTGTTCATCTCTTTTTCTTTTACAATTCCGTCGTTGTATCCTGGGGTACTTGCGCTGGGGAGGAAGTTGCTCTGCTGGGCGTTTGCTGGACTGAGCCCTTCGCTCCTGGTTCCTGCTGCATTCGGGACGTTGAATCTCCACCCGCAACCGAGGCTGCTTGCTTCTCAGGCACCTCTCCGATGTTTCCGCAGTTCTCTTGGCTACTCTGGGCTTTCCTTGCCCATTCTGCTTTCGTCTCTTGGTCTGCTCGTAGGTCCGTTCGTAGGTCTTCTCACCTGCATCGTCAGTCTTTCTTTTGAATCCAAATTTTTGGTTCTTACTTCTACTTTGTTGAGGGGGAGCTTTCTTTTCTGTCTCTTTGATGCCATTTTTGCTGGTTCCTGCTGTTTTCGCTGAGGTAAATCTTCTATGCGAATAGATTGCCCGGATCCTGGAAAAAATCTTTAAATATATTCATTTTATTCCGGTTATAATAGGGCTTGATTTGGTCCACATTCGCCGTAATTCTTTGCCCATCATTTCTTTTTAATATAACCACTGCCTGTGTAACTTTCTCAATTATGAAAGGGCCTTCAAAACGCGGAAAAAATTTCCCCACCTTTTCCTCTGGGGCATTTGACAAGTTGTGTTTAATCTTCAACACTTCATCTCCCACATTGTACTTGACCTCTCTTCTTTTTAGGTCATAGTACAATTTCTGTTTTCTTTGGGCCATTTCTATATTTTCCGTCGCTTCCCGTATTAACTTTTGTATATCACTCATTTTAAATTCTTCTGCCCTTTCCTGTACAAAGAACAGTTTATCTAGGGGGGTCAAGATCTTTCTTCCTAAGAAGAGTTCAGCGGGTGTTTTTTGTGTAGTATCGTGTTTGGCGGTCCTAAGGGCAAATGCAAATTCATTTATATGGCTATCCCAGGTAGAGTGATAGTTTTTCACATAACTACGAATTATTTTCACTACATTTCTATTCACCCGTTCCGCTATGTTTGACTGCGGACGATACGGGACCATCTTTAGATGACGTATGCCCAGTTTTGCACACATTTCCTCAAACATTTTACTAACAAACTGAGGACCATTGTCTGAAATAACTTTTAGGGGCGCCCCGTATTTTAAAATATACTTATTTAGAATTGAATCTACTACAATTTTTGCAGACGCGCGTTTTAACGGAATTAACTCTAACCATTTGCTAAAATGATCCACTATAACTAAAAGATATCGGCTTTTATTAACTTTACTTCGAGGGTAAGGTCCAAGTAAATCGATGCCTATTATTTGATTTGGGAATTCTGATTTAATACTATTTAGGAACCCGGCCGGGCGGAAATTAACATAATTATTTAATTGACATGTTGGGCACGACTGGACATACGCCCTAGTAAACTTTTGCAGTTCTGGAAAGAAAACTGCCTCGCGAACTCTCTGAACAGTTTTTCTTATACCTAAATGAGCCGAAATGGCACAATCATGCAACTCTTCTAATACATTCAACCTCATGCTAGCTGGGATAACCGGTCTATATTCATGATTCTCATTAGTAGCTTTCGTATAGAATAACAGTCCGTCAATTAATTCGTAATTTTCGGCCCTATTTCTTATCGGCACAATATCCGGATGATTGAAATTCTCAGGGTCGGCCAAATAATTGTATATATTTTTGAACTCCGGATCTTTTTTGAGTTCGGCTATTACTGTTTCACGAGAATCTAATACTTTGGATGTTAACATGGCTATCTTAATTACACTTCCATTTTCATCTAAGTTAATTCTGCTTAAAGCATCTGCCACAACATTTTCTTTTCCCGGCGTATGTTTAATTATTAGGTTATATTCCTGTAATTTGAGAGCCCACCTTATTAATCTGGGTGATAAATTTTTTCCAGAATAGAGTCTAGTGACCGCCGCGTGGTCGGTATATACAGTTACTGGAGAACTTCCAAAGAACACACGAAATTTCTGTACTGATGCTAACACTGCGAGAGTTTCTCTCTCCGTTGCGGAATAGTTTCTCTGGGTTTCATTTAATGTTCGGCTGAAAAAAGCCACGGGCTGACCATTTTGGGAAAGCACTGCACCAATCGCGAAATCTGAAGCGTCCGCTGAAATCTCTAATCCTTTATCCCCTTCTGGAAATTTTAAGACGGGAGCTTGAGTCAATGCGTCTTTCAATTTTTGAAACGCCAAGTTGGCTTCTGCTGACCACGAAAACCTAGCTTTCTTTCTTTTCAACTTTAGCAGTGGCTCAGCTATTTTTGCAAAGTCTTTAATGAAGGAACGATAGTACGAACACATCCCCAGAAACGACGATAATTTCTTCGCTGTTTTAGGAACAGGATAATTTCTAATGGCTACTATTTTTGAGTGATCAGTTTCGATTCTCTTTTGGGAAATTTTAAATCCTAAATAGCGTAACTCTTTTGCGGCAAATTTACATTCGGACGCATTTATCTTTAAACCAGCTTCATTTCACAATGAAAACACTTTTCTTAAATCTTGCAAGTGTTGTTCTAGATTACTACTCGTAATTATAATATCGTCTAAATATATGAACTTGCTTTTACCAAGGACCGGTCTTAAGACGATGTCCATACATCTTTGGAACGTTGCCGGCGCCCCGGATAAACCAAAAGGCATTCTAAGAAATGCGTACGTGCCAGACTTAGTTATGAACGCGGTTTTGTGGACGTCTTCGGGTTTTACCCCAATCAGAAAATAGCCACTCTTAAGATCTAACGTAGTCATGTAATTTGTAGACGAAATATTTCGAATTATCTCTTCGATTATCGGCAACGGATATACGGGATATTTTGTGACGGAATTTAACTTGCGATAATCTATAGCAAAACGCCACCGCTTCGGGTGCGTAATCGGATAATCATTATTTTTCCTACACAGGACAACGGGGCTAGCATAACTGCTAGAAATTGGCGTGATGATTTTATTCTTTAACATGTCTTTAATACGATATTCAATTATTTCTTCTTTTACCTTATCATATCGATATGCCTTTTGCCTAACTGGCTGAGCATCCCCCGTTTCAATATTATGATTTACGACCTGTGTGAAACCCGGTACATCGCTAAATAAATTCGAAAAGTCACTTACCAGGCCCTGGAGTTTTTTTTTTCTTCTGCCGGTAGATGCTGCAAGTCCAGCTGCGGGGGCTTATCATTCTTGGTTTCTATTGGTTTCATATTTAACGTCAACTCTCCCCCTTTGAAATCAATTTTTGCTTCTGCCAAACTAAAAAAGTCCACACCTAGAATAATACATGTTTGCAGGTTTCGCACAATATAAAATAAAAGTTTTACCTGCTCGTCGTTGATACGCACGAACAACGGTACTTTGCCTAAACAGCTACACTTCTCTCCTTGGGCCGCTATGACATCCGTGTCTCTTGCACTAAAAATTCTGTAACGGCGAAAGTGCTTCTTGAAAAATCTTTCTCATATAAAGCTGTTTTGGGCTCCTATATCTAAGAGAGCCGTCGCCGGTATTTTGTTAATTAGAACTTCAATCTTCGGTAAACTCAAATTCTTAACGACCACGGTGTTTAAATTAATTGTGGAAGGGTTTTGCGCTGCTTCGGATTTCTTCACCTTCCTCGAAGAAATCCATCTTAGTTTAAATTCTTCTTATTCTGGTTGCCCTCGGAATCTTTGCTTGTTCTTCTATTGAATTCCCTTCGTTCGCTGCTCGATTTAGGAGACACATCTTTCTTCGGCCATTGCTTCGCCTTATTCCGGTAACTTTGATTTTGCTTCTGCTGGAGTCTTGGCGAACTCCACTGACTTCTTCGCTCAAATTGGCGACGTCGCTCGTTGTCGGCTGTTCTTCGGCTTTCAAATCGTACTGCGAGCTCAAATAATCTGTCTAACGTCGTTGGGTTTCTTAGCTCGATCAAATCTTGAACTTGGGGCAGTAGCCTAGGGAGTATAATTTGAATAACTTCAGGATCCGGGCGACTTCCATACAAAAGCTTGAAAACTTGAATTTTTCTCAAAATAAAATTTGACAAATCTTCTATTTTTTCTTGATATCAACTAAAAAGTTCCGCCTCCAGTCTGGCTCGATCTCGTACTACAGGAAATGCTTTCAACAAGGAATTTTTGGAATTTTCATACGTATATATGGGGCTTAATAGTTCTCCCAAGAGATTCTTTCCAATGCACTTGAACCAACTTAGCGCTTGGCCCTTCAAAGCGCTGGTAGCAAGAGCGACTTTCTGAAATTCGTGAACTGGATATAGCATGAAGTGGGAGTCTAGCTTTTCCAGGAAATTGATTACGGCTGTCTTGCCATCAAAACTTGCCGCTGGCTTCATAGCTGCTCGCATGGTTTGTACGATGTAGCCAAATCCTTCTAGGCCAGGAGGTGCTATCTCAGGATTCTGGACAGGTACAGCAGGTATCTCAGGTTCGTCTTCTCGTCTTTGAGGCCATCCTCTTATTTTTCTTCGGGCGCCAGTGTCAGGACTGAGTGTTCTGTGCATGTTCTTGGCAAACATCTTAAAGTAACTCCTTAAAGTCCTTAAGTCCTGATCTGGAACAGGGAGCTGAATACAGCTATGTTCTGGTTGTAGGTACTGTGCTTAAGAATAACTGCAATTGAAAGGGATTTAAAATCCTACTTTATTAAATCAATATTATTTACAAATCACTTCCCAACTCGGGAGGGATACAGAAAGTAAAAGACCCCACTTGGGTCTAAATGAACAATCAGATAAATTGAAACTAAAGTTAAATAGAAATTTAATTGATCTTTGCTCACAGAGCTCTTCGCGGAGTTGGCCTCTAACTAAATGGTGCGTAGCAAGAATTACTAATACTAGCGCACTTGGATTTATTTCAATAAGCAATCACTTAGTAAGCACTATGGCTTAGAATTTAGCTGCTAGCTGGTCAGGCGAACGTCGAACAGAATGACCGTGATCTGAGACTAAAAGCTCTCTCACTCTGAGAGGTTTCTACCTCTGGTTTAAATAGTACTTGGCTCTTCTTCAAATTAGCATGAGCTGAAAACGCGCGCTTCTTCTGACGGGAAGTTGAAACTGAGAAGAGATAGAAAGATTTAAATTAAAATAAAACGTTTTTAGTTTAACAAAAACCTTACAACTTTTTCCTGGTCGTGCCATAGTGAGATTTTATTGATTTCAAATGTTTATAGACCGTATTTAGGTATTGCTAATATTATAAATGTATATATGTTAATATAGTTTTTTTTCTGAGAAGTGAAAGAAACGAGCTCCACCAAATATGACGTCACTCTTGAACAAGATGTAATTTTTGAGACTTTGAATGATTATTATTATTTCAGTGTTGTCTGTACTCCATGAATTTGTTTTTGACTTGTAGTTTATGTTTGGTTTCAGCTGTAAATATTAATAAATTTGAATTTGAGTTAAAAATTTGGAGACTTCTTTTAGAGTTCCACACATGCCTCAGTTCCGTACAGGGAAATATTTGTGATTAGAGTCTGCTATATCATTTCCATCTTCTATTTCTTCTTCTTCTTTTTTTTTTTTGGAACATCTCGTGTTTACGGCAGGACTCGATAACTGTAAGCAAACATTGTTCTGAATTGAATTATATTGAATTGTATTGCATTTTTTTTAATGCTTTAAAAGCCAAACGCTCTCAGTATAGAAGATTGTTTAGTCGAGCTTCAAACGATTTTAAGAAAGATGAGAGTAATTTAACTGAGAGTAAAAACAAATTACAAAGTTAATTCCAGTTTTAGAAGCTGAGCAAGCGATTAGAAAAGAGCTTCTTAAATTTGAGAAAAGTGAGGATATAATTAATAAAGAATTCGATGAATCAGAAGCTTATATAGATAAATGGAGAATAATAGAAACTGAGTTAGCTAACCTTTTGAATGAGAAAGGGAGCAGATTTAACGCTGCTGATATGACTGTTTCGCAAAATACAATTCTTCGTTACCCAAAGATTAAATTACTGACTGTTGACGGTGATGTAGAAAACTGTTTAGGGTATTGGGGGCAATTTAAAGAGATAGACGGCGATTGCAATTTGGATAAAGTTGACAAGTTTGCATATTTATTACAATTTACGGAAAGAGGGTCACCTGACGAAGAAGTAATTAAAAGTTTTCCCCCTGGGGGTGCTGGTTGCAAAAAAGCTTTGCAACAACTTCAGTTGGGTTTTGGTAGAGAAGACATTCTTATAGAAGTTTGTAGGGATTTATATTTATTTTAAATAAACAGTTTAATATAATTTGAAGTTTCTTTCCTAAAAGCCTTCATTCCCCTAATTGTCAATGGCAGAATATTTAAATTTAGTAGCGCGCGTGAAGTAATGCACATTCTACCAGTGGGAGAAAAGTTTTAAGTACCAAGTTCTAGAAGGGAAGTTAGAGAGTGTTGGCAAACTCTGTGCTTGTTGTAGCGTGAGCTTCGGCTTAACATTTATTGCTGGTTAAACTTGGCGTAACAGCTATTACATTGCCGCCACTAGATTATCAAGGCTGTGTTAGCAAACAGGATAGGCTGAGCCTTGTAGCGTAATTCTACTACTTGTGAATATCTCCAGATTTTTAGTTTGGTCTTTACTAATTCAGTTACCGCCCAAGCAGAGGCGTAGTTTATTAGAGTCGAGTTGACGCATTGTATATTCATAAAGAGTGCAATAAAAGGTAATTTTAACCCTTCTTCTGTACAGTCACTACCTTCCAGCTTTAACACAAAAGTTAGAGAAGTAGACCCTACAAGTTTATATGAGGAATTTTCTCGCTTTACTGCTGCTAAATTCGAATCTCAAATTTTGTTTGAGAAAATTGTATGATAATTTAGAATCGAAGTTTTGCGCTAAAATTTCGCTGTAAGTGCACCGACAAAGTACCCCTATATGTCTGAAGGACCGTCAGGTAAAAATAATGTTTCTTATAGTTAAATATTTGCAAGCTTGTATTATCTTGGGGGTCGATTTTCTGTCCTAAGGCAAAGATTTTCAGCAAGCGTCACTCATGATATCGATGAAGACAGTACCAGAAGTAAAAGTGGAGCAACCCACACTAAACCTGCAACACCTGCCATGTGAAGAACAAGAAAAGTTGCGGTAAGTGGATCCAGCACGGCAGACACCCTCTCAAGAAATGGCACACCGACAAGCGCAAGAGCAATCGACAAGCACGAATAAAGGCCGAAAACGAAAGCCCCTGACGTAGAAGCGAAGGTAACAAAAAGGGTAAAGTAGCCGCCAAACAAGACATGAGAAAACATGATGAAACTACGATTACTAGCAGCAAGAAGCGGGCAAAAAGAAGTGGCCGGAGTCAAACCACCAGCGAGCAGAGGAAAAGGGAACCGTCTGAAAGGATTTTACGAAGCAAATATCCACGACTTTACCAGAGCAATGCAGTTCCAGACTGAATGCAGTACAGGAATCCCGATCAGCGAGCAACCAGGACCCGGCAAAAGTGGACCAATGATGTCCCGAGGACTTCAAGGATATTGGCCACCAAGCGGCCTCCACAACAATCAGGAGAAAGAAGGAAAGTCTATAAGGTATTTCTCCGGCCGTCTTCGCATGCCTTCGGGGTGTAGTGGTTGGCATGCTCGACGCGTATTCGAGAGGTTCCTGTTTCGAGTCCCGGTGAGAGCTGCTCATTTCTCGCGTCTCCTGCTTCTAAAAAGCCTAATGATTCTACAAGTGGCGGCCGAACTAAAAGGTGGTGGATAATGATTCTCCACTACCAGGATTTGACGACTGAGTTCCCTAATCCCCAGTCGCCCTTTAAAAGGGGGTATATAAGGTATTTCTCTTTCCGCCTTCGCATATCTTCGTGGTGTAGTGATCAGCCCGCTTGTAGGGTATCGAGATAACTTGTAGAGTCATTAGGTTTTTAGAAGGAGGTGGGAAAAAGGAGCAGTGCTCTCGCCGGGACTCGAACCACGGACCTCTCGAATACGTGTCGAGTGTGCTGACCAGTACATCACGAAGGCATGCTAATAAGGAGGGAGAAATACCTTATATACTTCCCTTTCTAAAGGGCGACTGTGGATTAGGGGACCCAATCGCAGTCGCCCTTTAGAAGGTAACCCTTTAGGCCAAAAAAAGGTGGTGGAGAATCATCATCCACCACCTTTTTTTTATTCGGGTGTCACTTGTAGAGTCATTAGGATTTTTAGAAACAGGAGACGTGAAAAATGAGCAGTGGAATCGCCGGGAATCGAACCACGGATCTCTCGAATACGCGTCGACTACACTACGGAGGCATGCAAAGACGCGGGAGAAATACCTTGTAAGTCTTCAAAGCTCTAGGAACAGGTCCCAAGAGGAAATGACAAGATGGAGAGTGTGATGTTCACCCCCCGATGCAGACGTCGATTGCACCAAACGTCAGTGTTCGCAACATTTCAAGAATGAGCGGCAAGACACACGGCTGAATATCAAAAAGGATAAGTAAAACTTTTTGTTACTTTACCAAGTTAATTTTTCGTTCTTTACTGCAAGTCGCAGAAGTTAGCGAGAAGTTTTACATTAAGAGAGGTCAAGTTTTGAGCCAAATTGGCGAGAAATGATTTTTACTTATTTTTACTATGTGTTCAATTATTTGCGAGTAATTTAAAAGTACTGTATAATGTACAAGTACTCGAATAGTATAAAAGCATTGTAGCAATATGGTAAATGTAGTTCAAGAATATTTTAAAAGTATTGTATTAAGTTTTATTGAAATGTTCTGTAAAGAAAAGACATGTTAGTCTGAAGGACTTTATAAAGTGAAATGTAGTATTTAAATGTAAAAGAAAAAAGCATTTGCTATGAAGATAAGAAAATGAACAATTTATTGTTATTGTATGTTTTGTAAAATGTGTTAATGAAATGTTAAGGTATTGCTATGTGAAGTGTTCTCTTAAGATTTAGAAGTACGTTGATGTGTTAAAAGTATTACATAAATGCAGAAGTTTAAAACTTCTGAGTAAAGGGAATGTGACAGCATGAATGCAAGTAGCACTATGAATTGTAAAATTGTGCTAAATGTTCAAAAATGAAAGTAGGTCAGGCTCTCTGACGCTACACTCTAGTTAGTTCACCTTTCAGAGTAGTACCTCAGGGTTTGGAGCTGATCGCAAGGCGTTGTTCTAAGGTCTGATATGTCGAATTTTAACCCTTTAGTGTCTAGAACGTAGGCGGTGGTGTTGAAAACTTGTACTTATACACGCCCGTGTTTGATATTTCTCTTTGTATAACACATGTCAGAGAGCACGGTGGTAGAATTAAATAATGGTATGAATGAAATACATAAATGAAAATAGCGCACTTCTAAAAGGAATGTGTTCATGTTGTTTGCCATCTACTATGTTGTATAAAGTACTAAATTTTGTTTTCCCTCTAGATCTCTGGAAGGAGCCAGATAAATGAAAAGGAAAAAATGAATTTTAGATTCAAGTAGAGATGAAGAATCTTTGTCTCCAGATTAAGTCGTCTGTAAAAAAAAAAACAAATAGTTTGTTGGTTAGAAATAACTGTAAAGGATTGGCCTCGTTATAGAGTTTAGAGTTTAGAATGTAAAGTTTTCAACAAGATCATTTAGACCTAGTTTTCGAACTATTAAATTCTGGCGGGAAATGTATAAGGATTTTAAGTTTTACTAACGTTTATTTTATTTTAAAACTTTGCTATCTTTCTTATTTTTCATTTCCGGTTAAAATAAGCGCGAGTACGATTTTTTATGCTAATGAGTTTGCAAACTGTAAAAGGTATTTAAGAAGTGGCTTCTAGCCAAGAGAGAGAAGAGCCTTCCTGCTGCCCTGATACGCGCGTGCTTTTCAATCAGTTCGTGTCTGCCTTTAAGGCATGAACTTAGTTCACGCTGATATGATAGACGTATTGCAGTATTTGCATTTAGCCCACTACAACGTAGTGTCAAAAACCAATCTTCGCGTTAACAGGTTCTGTAAAGCATTTACGTTTAGTTCCTATTTAGTTAAGTTAGTTATTAAGAGAATATTTCTTATTTTCTACGTTTTAGACCAAAAGTGTTGGTCTCTGTATTTCGAAGTGCAAGAGCGCCTGTGCGCTGTGGGAAATAAAGGGTAAAGTTAACACCCTTCTTTCTTGCGTTGTCTGTTCCACACACACACGAACCTAGCTTGAGTAAACTCTCTATTTCCATTTAGGACTACTTGATGTTTCCCAAGGCAATTAGAAAGAGCAATAGTCCTGACAATATTTGTGGAAAATTGATGACTGAGGGCTTTAGACTACTTGCCTCTGGTTTTTCTGCTATAGAGACAAAATTAGGGTGGGCAGTTATGGGCAAAATATCAATGTCTGAAATTTCAAATAAGTCAATTTTTCTCATCACTTCAACGCTTAATAAGGAGACCTTGGTATTCGATTTGTGGGTTCTTGACACGCTGGGAATTTAGACCATTTGGAAAAGAAAAATAAATTAGAACTTCAAGAAGAAGCAAGGAGGTATTTATTATCTGCAGTTAAAATGAATGAAGAAGGTCGTTTTTAAGTATGCTTGCTTTGGTTTAGTGATCATCCGTCCTTGCCAGAAAATTTTAATTTGGCTATTAAAAGAATGGATTCGACTGTTAAACGATTGAAAGGTGAAATCTTTATGAAGAATATGGGGAAGTTTTCTGTGAGTGGGAACGAGAAGGAATATTAGAATCTGTACCGAAAAATGAAATAGAGTTACCTTGTCATTACTTACCTCATCGTCACGTAGTCAAAGAAAACAGTATAACAAAGATTAAACCAGCATTTGACGCTTCAGAAAAACAAAAAGGAACACGTAGTCTGCTTTGAAAAGGAGTTGAATCTTATTGAACTCATTCCTTCAGTTCTTCATCGATTCCAGATGAACAAAGAAGGAGTTATATCCGACATACGAAAAGCTTTTTTTACGAATCAGCTTTAATCATAAAGACAAGAACTATTTGAGATTCTTGCGGTATCAAGTCGATAGCCAACTTAAATATTACAGACACTGTAGAGTTGTGTTTGGCGTCTTCAGTAGTCCTTCAATAGTTGGTTATGGTATTCAGTATCATTTGGATTCCTCTTGAAAGGTGCTCTCGAAAAGAAATTAAAATATTCAACAGAAATGGTTGCAAAGTTGAAGAGCAGTTTTTATGTCGATAACTATATAAGCAGTATCAAAATGATAAAAAATTACAATATTTTATACAGATGGCTACGGGCATTAGCTGAAAGAAAATTTGAATTACGTGGATAGGAATACACTGATATATCAGAGAATTATGTAAACACTACTAATGTCTTAGGAATGCAATGGGAACTTAGTGGCAATACACTAAGCTTAAATATTATTAATGTTATTAATAAATTGCCAGAAAATACACTCACGTTTGTGAAAATTGCAACACCATGAAGGACTTACGCGAGTGAGCTGAAATTTTCAGGAAATGCAAAGTAGCGCATGATATGCAAATGATTAGAATTGCAAATCCGTAGCGCATGCGTATGCTGAGCAGCGCCCTCTGAACGGCTGATGGATCCGAATAAATAGACGGCTGTAGCGAGGCGTGTATGGTTATCGGTGGTTATCTGCTAGTGGTAAACGTTAACTCAATCTGTACTTATGCCTCGTCGACGAAAGAGAGCGAGATTTGAACAACTTACAGAGTTTGAACGAGGGAGAATCATCGGCCTTCGTGAAGCTGGATTGTCGTATCGTGCAGTAGCCTCTCGTGTGCAGCGTAACAGCAGCACAGTGATGCGCGTTTGGAAGCAGTGGACGGACGAGTGTCGGACAACTCGGAAATCCGGGAGTGGACCCCGAAATGTGACGTCAGCTCGCGATGATAGACACCTGGTCCGCATGGCGCGGACGGACCGTACAGCTTCCTCTAGACAATTGGCAGCACTGTGGTCAATAGCTACAGGTGTTTCATTGTGTGCTTCATCAATTCGTAGACGTCTGCTGCAGTGTGGACTGCGCGCACGGACTCCTTTATACAGGATCCCCCTAACGCACGACCATCGCCGCCTGCGGCTACAATGGGCCAATCAGCATAGAGACTGGCGTGCTGATTGGCAGCATGTCGTGTTTTCTGACGAATCCCGCTTTAATTTGTGGTACCATGATGGCCGCATTCGTGTCAGACGCTATGCCGGTGAACGCCACCTTCCGGAGTGCATTATCGAACGCCACAGTGGACGAACACCCGGAGTTATGGTCTGGGGCGCCATAGCATATCATAGACGATCTCAATTGCTACGAATTGTGGGCAATCTGAACAGCAACCGGTATATCCGTGAAGTTCTACAGCCCGAAGCTGTTCCCTTCCTTCAAAGCTTGCCAGGCGCTGTATTTCAACAGGACAATGCCCGCCCTCATACTGCTCGGATTGTTAAATCCTTCTTTGCAGCGCAGCAGGTACAGCTTCTTCCTTGGCCTGCGTGTTCCCCGGATATGTCGCCAATTGAACATGTGGGGGATGTCATTGGTCGGCGTCTTGCTCGTGATCCTCGTCCTGTTGCGTCTGCAGACGAACTTTGGGTACGCGTACAAACGATATGGAATGCTCTTCCTCAGTCAGACATTCAAACTTTGTTTGACTCCATGCCACGTCGTGTAGCAGCACTTATTGCGGCGCGTGGTGGCCACACAAAATACTGATTCTGATCTCTTGTTCTTGTTTGTTTGCTTTGAACATTTAATCATTTATTTGTACCACTACCACTCAACTGTGTATTAAATTGCATTCAATTATGACGATTCCTTCTTGGTGTTACAATTTTCACAAACGTGAGTGTATAACCAAGAGGACGATTTTAGCAACTGCTCATAAAATATTCGATATTCTGGGAATATTATCTCCCATAACCTTGCTTCCTAAGCTTACGCTTCAGAGTTTCTGTAAATCTACATTGTCTCGAGATCAAGAAGTTGATCCCGAAACCAAGTCAGACTTTTATAAGTGGATGAATGATTCGATTACTTGAAAGGCTTGAAAGTACATAGGTGGTTACACTGTGAGTTTGAAATAATCTCATTTCATTTGTTTTGGGATGCAAATAAATTGGCGTATTCAGATGCAGCTTTCATTCGCGCTGAAAACGGAGATTCTGTGAAATTTAACTTGCTGCAAGCTACAACAAGAGTTGCTCCCACTGGGAAGAAAGAGATTTCTATTTCCCCATTAGAACTCCTGAACGCTACTATTTGTACTCGTCTTGCTTCGTACATTTTAACAGAATTCAGAGTACAAAACGTTTGGTTTTGGACTGATTCTTCAACTGTAATGACCTGGATACAAAGAGATGTAGCGTGGAATGTATTTGCTTACAATAGAGATAAATATAAATCTAGGGTTCAGATCTGTTTTCTTGATATTTTTCACTCCTTTAATTTCAGTGTCTAAAATGCATATCCGACCCTGATTCTGCACTGCTTACAATAGAGATATGAGAATAAGATGAATTACTCCAAGGGATGCCTAAAGGCTCATTCCAGGACTGCCGATTTGCCCAACAGAGGATATTCTTCCCGCCATTTAGTCGCGTCCCATTGGTGGAAGGGACCAGAATGGTTATGTTCACAGTGAGAAAGCTGGCCAAGCAACGACTTAATTGTAAACGAAGAAGATTAGCAAAGGAGAAGAAAAAGAAAATTGTATTATCTTTGATTAACCCAAATTCTTTGGTCTAATAAATACTCTTCGGTTCCCAACTTATTACCAGACTGTTAGAATGATGGCTTGGATTTGTCGATTCGTTCACAACTGCAAGTATGAGAAAAAAAGGAAAGGTGAACGTACCGTTCATAAAGCTGAGAAAGTGCTTATTCGTTTGATGGAAACTGAATTTTTTACTGGAGTTGAAGATAAGCGTTTAGTATGACTAAATCCATTTCTAGATTGAGGAATCATAGGACGAAAACAGCAGTACATAAATGAGATGATGAGTCAGAGTTTAGAACTCCTGGCATTCTACCCAATGATCATCCTCTCATCAAAAGCATAGTAATGGAAGAACATCAAATTAAAGGGCACGTCGGAGTCTCTCACGTCTTAAATTCTCTACGAGAAAGGTTCTGGCTTCTATCTGGACGAAAAACTGTTTCATCCATCTTGAGATCTTGTATTATTTGTAAAAGATATTCCAGAAAAAGAGGCAATCCTCCAGTCCCACCATTGCCCAGTGATCGAGTTCAAGACGCCTCTGTGTTCCAGATTACCGGTATTGATTTTGCAGGATCTTTGATACTTAGGGATAAAAGAAAGGCATGGATTTGTTTGTTTACATGCTCAGTGTATCGTTGTGTTCACAACTCGTAACATTTCAGCCTGCAAAAAGTTTTCTTCAAGCCCTTCACCACTTTGTTTCTCGGCGAGGTAGACCCACTATAATTTATTCGGATAACGATACCAATTTTGTAGGTGCATCTAATGCTTTTGCCTCAGTAGATTTCAAAGAAGTCTTTAAAAGAGGAACTGAAGACCATATTACTTGGAAGTTTATACCTCCCGGACTCTCTGGTGGGAAGGTTGATGGGAGCGTCTAATTGGATTAATGAAGAAAATTTTAAGAAACATCCTCGGAAAAGCTTGTTTAGATTTCGAAGAAATGTGCGCTGTTTTGTGTAACTGTGAAGCCATACCCAATGATAGACCGTTAACAGTTGTATCAGCTGATTCAAATCTCACTGTTATAACACCAGCCACATTCTTAAGAGAATTACAGAACGATTTAGTGCATTATATAAAGCAAGAAATCAATAGAAACTTCCTTAGACGTAGACTGCGACACATTCAGAATGTCCGGGAGAGGTTTAGGAAGAGATTTTGCCAAGAGTATTTAAGGACTGAAAATTTCAAGAGGAAAGTCGGTCAAACCTTGTGATCTTAGAGTAGGTGACATTGTACTCGTTGGAAATGATAAGAAGAGAAGAATTTGGTTTTTAAGAAATATACTTGAATTATATCCAGGGGTTGATGGCATAACTTGACGTGCAAAAATTAAATCTCATTGTGGTGAAGTAATAAGAGCAGTACAGAGTCTTCACCCATTAGAACTATCATCTGCAGAGAGGTGTAATATAGATAGTGATCCAAGACACCAATTCAAGACACCTGCTAAAAGGCAATCTGCAGTGAAAGAAACATACCCATTTCAAATGACAAAGTTTCTCTTATCACGAGACGTGGAAGGACTGTCAAGAAAACTCGGGAGATTAGACTTATGATTACGAATGTTGCAATGTTCAATTTCTTCTTATTTCTCATTGTAAAGCGAAAGGATGAAAGGAAGAATTATTACGAGCTCCATGAAATATGACGTCACTCTTGAACGAGAAGTAATTTTAGAGACTTTTAATGATTAGTTTTGTGTGTGTGTGACAATGTTATCTGTATTCCACGAATTTGTTTTTGAGTTGTAGTTTTCGTTTGGTTTCAGCTGTAAATGTTAATAAATCTGAATCTCAGTGAAAGATTTGGAATCTTCTTTTAGAGTTTGACACACGCCTCAGTTCCGGGCAGGAAAATATTAGTGATTAGAGTCTACTATATTATTTCCTTCTTTTTTTTTAACAAGAAATTTTGGCGGGAACTTGAAAGCATCATGTCGTACTCTTGTTTTATCTCCATTCATTTAGTGTTTTTACATCCTCTTACGAAATAAAAAGTATTGTAATCGCAAAAACTTTCGGGTATCATATTGAAAATATGCATTTTGACCGCTCACATGAGAGATTTTTTGCGTGTCATCTATATGTACGGACAGATTAAAGGACTCTGTTATGCAAAATACATTGCAAAATGGATTTGAAATGGGATTTTTTTCGTGGCGTTTGTACGTACGTATGTATGTATCTTACATAGATCAAGAAGATTAGCCATAGCATTTTGAAATTTTATATATTGGTTACTATAACATCTCTTGTTACCTCCCTTTTTTATTGCAATCGGCAGTACTAAACTTATATATATGTGTATATATATATATATATATATATTTTTTTTTTGTATGTCATGATCTGATGTGTAGGTGGAATTCTGGTATTTTAAAGAGCTGGCAGTCGTGATGGCAGTGTGGCAAAGACGGGAAGGAGAAATTGATACTAAACCAAGTTCAGCCAATTACTATCTTTATTTCCAGGCACATTAAATTATTTCTTTGTAGACAATATATTTTTTAATCATAAATAATTACGATAATTTCTTATATACACTGTTAACAGTGGCGACATCATTTTAGGCGGACAAACAGGACATCGAGGATATGTTAGCAGTGGCGAAAGGTA